>ML364946.1:0-16856 GCA_005239505.1 Nicotiana paniculata | reverse complement strand
TTTTTTTTTTTTAAAGAAAGACTTCTAAAGAAGATAGAAAATATTTTTTTTGAATTTTGATTTTTTTTTAATTTATTTTTATTTGAATTTTGGGAAAAAGACTTCTAAAAAGAAGGTAGAAAAATATTTTTCGGATTTTTATTTTATTCTCTTTTAAAATGGAAGAAAATATTTTTGGGCTTAAAATTTTATTTGGGATTTCTAAAGAAAGACTTCTAAAGAATGAATTAAAGAAATTTTTTTTTTGGATATTTGAAAAAATCGGGGCCGGAACTTACTAAATTTGCCTACGTTTCTCACATCCGGTGAAAATCAAACCCACGTAGTTCGGTAAATCGAGTATTTTTCTCTTTTGACTTTTTATGAAATTANTTTTTTTTTTTTTTTTTTTTTTTTTTTTTTTTTAAATTTCGCTCAACTATTTTCTAAAGCCGGTCAACAACGCAATTAAGCCTTCCAAATGATGTAACAAGTAGCACAAAAGTGGACATGATGGTCTCAAAGAGGATACCTGTCTTATACGGACCCCACCTCTGTGTCGAGTTTCGCTAAATTAAATGCACGTGATGCAAATAAAGCGATCCTACTAGGGATATCCGGCATGAGGTTTGTTTTTCTTTGTTTAAATCCTAGTGGAGAATGTATCTAGACTGGCTTACTCGAGCGGACAACTCGAGCCGAGGAGGGTCAGTATACCGGTAGCATTGCTTTCCGGCTTAACTGGTGGTGCCCCCCGCCTAAAACATGTGTGACTAAAATCCTTCACCGGGTGACAAGCACCTCGGTTATCTCAAAGAAAGTGGGCTATGTCAAGCAAATGCCTAATTTTTGATTTCGAGAAGACTCAGAGGGGGTGCGTGATTAAAGTGAAAATTTTGAAATAGGGATTATTTTATTGCTCAGAGTCGCCACTTGAAATTGATTTTGGGTGTTCCAACTCACCTTTTATTTGAATCCCTAGTCAAAGGAAGATTTGACTCTCTTTTTATTGGTCCGCGAAAATAAAGTTTGGGTAAGGAATTCTGTTGACCGGAGAGAAGGTATAAGGCATTCCCCGAGTCCCGTGGTTCTAGCACGGTCTCTTTATTGACTTAAACTTCGCTTAAAATAATTCTGAATAAACTGTGCTTTATTAGTTTCTGTGTTTTACTTGTCCTCTTTTACTTCTTGATTATTAGAGTTATCAAGGAAGATGATTTTGGATAAATTACGTTGTCATAATCACGCTACGCAAGCGAATGCGTGATCGAGATGAAAATTTACTAATTTTAATCATAACAGCGCTACGCAAGCGAATCCGCAATTAGGACGAAATATTATTAGTATATTATTACTTCTTCTTTTTTTTTTTTAAAAGGTTACTACATTTAAAGGAATTAATTAAAAATTAACTATCGCACTGCGCAAGCGAATCCGCGATTTAGAAAATTATTAATTAAATTAAAAACTAACTAAAAAAAATTAAGAGTATGAAATTACATTGTTGAATTAATTTATTTAATGTTAAACATCAAGATAAGCAAGTGATTCCGTGAAGTTAAAGCGCGCCTACTAATTTCCTAGCATTAAATTGACTATTAAGTTAGGTTATTCATTTAAAAAAACTAATCGTCATTGAAAATATTTGACAATAAAATTGGGCCAACACATTGTTTCATTACCTATGGACCATTATTCTCTTCTCTTAAGGTTTAAACGACCTAGTAATCCAACATTAAACAAGAGTCACTTTTTGTCTCATCATATTTCAAGCGCGACTACAACTATACTAAGTTAATTATGTTTTTTTCTGTGAAACATTATGACATGCTTGTAACAACAAATCAATACCCACACTATCATATTAGCATTGAACATATAGTCTTAATATGTACGAACATGAACCAAAAGCAAAAATCATTGCATAAAATTTAATCAAGAAGCTATTTATACAAGAACATATTGGTCCCCTTTTAAAACTTGACATCAAATTGGACTCATGATAGTCAGATCTTTAAACCTTAATAATAGTGAACCTATCAATTTGTTCTTGCCTAATTCTGTTGAAACAATCAGACAACCCTAATCATTATCTTTAACGTGATCCTTATCAAGGAGCTTAATATGAACAATGTAAGATACGTACTCCTTTCAATGATTAGACGATAGTAAATAGAAGCTAAACACACAACATACTGTCCCAAACAGATGCACATTATGTAACTAATATACATATGATTTTATTCTTCCTTTCAATGCTCATTTACCCCTAAGTTAAAGTGTAACACACAAACAGATGTTGTTGTACATAATCATAACTCAAACATTCGCCTTTTATTCCAGTAGTCTTTAAAGCATGTCTAGAACACTCTTAGCAAATTATTTTCATGGCAGCAAAATAAACTGAGGAACTCAAATTTCTTCACTTGCATTCTGAAATTACAGCAGCAGTTAAAAGGAATACCTGGTAGCAAAAAGATAAGTATCATCAATGGATCAAATAACAGAAATCAGCAGTAACAACAACAACATCCAGCAGCTCTTAAACCAAAGAAAATGAACCAGAGATGACAAACAAAGTAACTGAAACCAGCAATGAATCACTCTGAAATTTTTTACAAGATTCCTCTACTTTCTTAAATGTTTTACACTCAAGAATCGACTCACAAAGCTCACGAGTTTCAGCTTTCTTTTCTCTAGGAAAATAGGCAGGATATTTGCAAGTTAAACAAGCAGAAGATATGAGCGACACAAAAACAATTGATATCGAGATAAATGACAGAACAATAGCAACAAGTCACATCAGATCTGAGACTGCGACAGTAAAAGCTCAAGGTAAAGACATAAATATATACACGGGAAAACAGATATCACAACATAATGCATGTCCCTCATCCTGGCCTGCACGGAAGCACCCATCGCGCCATGACCACACGATGATATAAAAGAATAACAGTATAGATAAAATGTCACGGC
Organism: Nicotiana paniculata; assembly: GCA_005239505.1. Lineage (NCBI taxonomy): Eukaryota > Viridiplantae > Streptophyta > Magnoliopsida > Solanales > Solanaceae > Nicotiana > Nicotiana paniculata. Next base: position 13,901 of record ML364946.1, on the reverse strand, counting down.
ATCACCCTTCGTGCTTTACACTCTCATAACATGGCACGACATCACCCTTCATACTTTACACTCACATAACGTGGCACGGAATCACCCTTCGTGCTTTTACTCTCAATAATATGGCACGAAATCACCCTTCGTACTTTACACTCTCTCTCACTTGATAATGTACAAAGAATGGCACGATATCGCCCTTTGTGCTTTACACTCTTCCTTACCAAGCATATGCATATCAATGACAAACAAGGCAGGAAGCATAAATAACATCAAGGGGAGTATTTTTAACGGATATTCCAAACAAATCTCAATCACAACTTTCCTAGCCAAAAATGGTTAAATAAACCCTCAAGAACTGTATTATTCAAACACTTCCACAAGTCTCACAAATGATCCACAACACAAATATAGAATCTAGTATCTCAAGAAGATCGGCTCTAGAAATATATTAATGATTACGCATAGGGATGATCGAATTAGACACATCAATGTATTCTCAGAATCCCATCAAATTTGATCAAGTTATAATAGTCTAAGTCTTGATTTCTAACATTTAATACTATGTTCTTAATCTAGAAGTCAAGTGAGGCATGAATCAAGAAGGTCACGTAGTTCTACAAGACATAATTATAACATAATCTACCCCCGAGCATGATTAACCCTGGAACATACATATACGATCATCACCTCATATATGTATCACCCCTGCATGTAGCAAATAAATCAAATAGGAGGAAAAATTCCCTCAACAAAGATAGGCAAGATACTTCCCTTGAACAAGCAAATTACAATACCGAGCAAGCCAAGTGATGCTCCAAAAATACCAACACGCACGTAGTGAACTCCTAACGGCTCAAAACTAGCCAAAAGCAACTCAAATACATCAAATAAAGCCCAAGGAAACAATTCCAAATTATAAAGATCGAATCCTAAATCAAATCCCAATCCGGCCAAAAATCACACTCATGCCGACACCTCGGAACCCGAGAAAACTCACAAAAATCCGATAACCCATTAAAGTACGAGTCCAACCATACTATTTTCACTCAATTCCGACTCCAAATCGATATTCAAAACTCAAAAATTTATATTATGAAACTTTAGGCCAAAACCCTCAATTTCCTCTTTAAAATTCATCAACCAAAAGCTAAAATCGAAGATAGATTCATGGAATATAACCAAAATCTAGTAGAGAATACTTAACCCAATTCATATGATGAAAATCACCTAAAACATTGCCCAATTCCGAGCTCCCCAACTCAAACTATGTTTAAATGAACAAAACTCTCATTTTAACACTATTCTGCCTCGTTTCTTGTACAAAATGATCTCGAAACTCACTTTTTATACCTCCAATGTATTCCTTGTGAAATTCTAGTCAAGTTAGGCTCTTGAATCTCTCCATTCGACCTTATATTAAAGGAGATATGTCGCTCTCAATATTTGGAAATAATGCAGATTTTTAAATACGAAGTTAGTGGCAATTTCGTAATTAACCTGAAAAATTTGGCAACCCAATTCTTAATAAAATGACCATAAACTCCTCGTACGATGTCCAGATTCGACGATTCCTTTTTTATGACCCCGTAATTACGATATGAATCTAATGCTTCAATAAAAACAGAAATTGGAGCTCGTTTGCTTAATGTAGTATCATTTATGCTTGAAGAAACAAAGTCAAAACATAAAAAAACGAGCGCAACACAACTCAAACCTATCCGAAACTCACCCGAGCCCTCGGGCCCACATCTAAACATACCAAAAAGTCCCATAACATAACACGGATTTACTTGAGGCCTCAAAAAACACATAACCACATCGAAACGACGAATCACACCTCAATCCAAAAATCAATGAACTTGAAACTTCAAATATCCACAACTGATTCCGAAACCCATCAAATCACGTCCGATTGACCTCAAATTTTGCACACTAGTCACATTTGACATTACAGGCCTTCTCCGACTTCCAGAATATAAATCTGACCCCGATATCAAAAGTCCACTCTTGGTCAAACTTTCCAAAAAATCCACCTTTCGCCATTTCGAGCCAAATTCAACTACGGACCTCCAAATCACAATCCGGACACGCTCCTAAGTCCAAAATCATCTAATGGAGCTAACGAAACCATCAAAATTCCAATCCGAGGTCAAATACTAAAAAGTCAAACTCGGTCAACTCTTTCAAATTTATAGCTCCCTAGTTGAGAATCATTTTTCCAAATCAGTCCCGAATAAGCTGAAAACCAAAATCGATGATTCACATAAGTCAAAATACATCATGGAGCTACTCACGACCGTAAACTACCGAGAAAAGTGCAAAAGCTCAAAACGGCGTCGGATCGTTACATCCTCCACCACTTAAACATATGTTCGTCCTTAAACGTGCCAGGAGTCGTTCCAAATCTGTCAAATCATATGTAACCTTACTAAGCATAAACCTGGGGGTGACCCATGTCCCTCTGCTCCATATAAGCCCACCAAAACAACATAACTAGAGATAGTTACTTCAACCTTGGTCCTTAAAATTTAGAATCCAATCTCTATCATCTGGAATTCATTACGAGACCTAAATCCCAAATCTGCACATTGTATAAGCATGATCAAGCTGTATCAAGTCATAACCATAACTCAAGATGTAATCACATGATATAGCCCATCACTTCGGCACTCACAGTAGGAACTGATGACCACCATTACTGCCCAAAAATAAATCTTGTGCCGGTAGAAAACCTCCTATCGGTTAGAACCTCATTCAAAACCTTCATACCTTACCAATGACGAAAGAAACACGCATAACCGCTTAACCACTCATCTGATAATAAGCCAAGAAACTCACTTGCCTGACCAAGGCCATTGTCCAAATCCTCAACAACATAAAGTGTTATCCTTTCAAACCTTTCCTCATCCCAATACAATAGCGCAAATCTCAGGTCTAGAAACCTCATCTCAGCCAATACAAGCAGCCCTACCGACAAGTGCCAAAAATAATCATATGGAGCCCCACGCAACCCTGGTTCCGTGCACCAACAATTTAAAATTCACACATGATAGATAACAGTAAGAAAATTAAATAAGAATAGCACTAAGAAAGTTAAGCAGACAGGGAAATTTTAGCAGTTTACTATGAACTATCTTCAACAAGGTGAAAGTAAAATACACGAAATAGGAATAAAGAGTCACATTTCATCACTGTACCGTTGCAGCATGCAACCCGATCCCATCACATCAATCCACATAGGGTACCCGTCAAGCCATAAAACTTGGGCTCGCTGATCACATGTGCGTCAATATCAAGCACAACCGAGCGCATAAAAACATAACTGTGGAAAAAATTATTAGGAACAAAAATACTGAGAAGGACAAGCACAACTATGGTGCAATAAGCAAATCAACATCACGAAGGTCACCTTGCCCATATTGCCATGATTCCTAAACCGAATCAAAATATGCATACGAAGAATCATGTAACCCTCACATCCCGTCATAGTATAAGAGAGAAACATATAACATAAACCAAGGTGCGAATAACATCCATTCTGCCCTATGATATACGTATGGTAAAACTGCGCAAGAACAAACAGGTCTGATCCAATACAGAATACACATTCTCATTAGACTCAGAAGAAACCCCCTAAACCAATTGTCGATCATCCCACAAACATGCAGTTAATCTTCCAAAAGTCCATAGAAACCTTTCCATAACACCTACTATCCATCATCCAATCCTCGACATTTCTTCACAACTCACAATTACGAATGGTCCGCCAACGAGAACATACAGTCTCTGAGCCTCACGAATACCATAATCTTCATATACAATCTCAACACCGCTACTCAAATGGCTGACACGTAACTCATACCCCCTCATCTTCCGAACAAAATACTCATAAGTCAAAACACAATGTACCTACCAATAGGCGAACTCTCCTCTGGTGGGAACATATAGTGCCAGCAAGACCTTAAACACTCGAAATCGACTGTGTCATCAAGAACTCATATTCTTCCCCTCCAAAACTATCTGCATCCTTGTACATGTAACCTTTCTACCCCACACGGTGCATCGCCTCTAACATGCTAACTCGCAATACTACGAAATTCTCATAGTCAACTCTGAACCATAAGCAAATTGAACATCTCATCACCCGAGAATCTTTCATTTAAATCCATCCGGGAGAATACCACCACACTCAATATAGCTTCTATATATGTAGAAAACATTAACTCCCACTGTGGTCATAACCATCATAAATTCTCCAGAACTCAGTAACACATAATCGAGTAATCAGAACCAATCACCTCTAACTCAATCGAGTCACGCAGACTGCCAACCCGAAAGTAACTCAATCCGATATGACCGCTCTAAAGGAACTTCGTGGGAACCCGAATCCATTTCTTGCATCACTCTCAAGCCAGCCCGCAGACAAATTCAAAAATACTTAAAGGCTACATAAGACCCGGAACTCTCCAGAACCTTCTCGATAAATACTCATCTTACTCTGATCTCCAATACTCAACTAATACACGTCGAGCAACTCGTGCTTCACCAGCATATGACCATCCAAAGAAATAACCAAGCAATATCTCAGTCCAGAAACTGATACGATCCATGACCCTACAATCCAATCGTCATTAGCAAACTCCACCACTTAGCTTGAAGTCGTAGATCACCTCATCGGCACCCCCAAAGTACCATATCTTCACAACATTCCCCGATCTCGCACGACTATTTAGCTCAATACTTCAAAATTATGGGTTATTCTATAATGAGACTAGCAATACATACACAGTTTCGTGGGTTATTTTACAGAATAAAAATGAAATTATGCTATGATTATTTATTTAATACGAAAAATCATTATACGCGGTAGACCGTTCTTAAGGTCGTGTATAGGATTTCGCTTTACGATTTATACAAGATTTTAAGAGTCTTAACTTTCCATCTTCACTTTATAGACTACATAATTGCGATCTTCACCAAATTTTATTATACTCTCTATACATATTTCCATAGACGTCACACCTTATCATTCCTCAATGTCTTACTAATTGAATTAGGTCGGTTATCATTTTAATACCAGTGATAACTTTCATTCTCAGGTGTAGGGATTGTGATATACCGAACTTAGCTGATCTAATCATAGATTATTTGAAAAAACTAAAAATTCTAGATAGTTTTCCACGACTTGAGTCGGTTATCATGTTTAAGTTTGTTAAAAATCTAATTTTCACAACTCAAATGGATTTTGTTTGTTGAACTAATATTTGAGTCACAATTACTGATTCGAATATTTACTTAATAAATGCTTGAGGAATCCTTTTTAAAATTAAATAGTAATTTTGAGAACCTATTGGAATTGAATGTTGAGTTCTAGCCTATTATTTTTGGGCTAGTTGATTGTCAATTGAAATATGAGCTATAAAATTGAAAAGCATGAATCCCAGTTGTTCTAATGTGAAATTTTCCCTTTAAATTATACACATAAAATAAGAAAGTTTATGAGATTTTCTTTATTCTAAAGATGGAAATTATTTTCTCACAGAAAAGAAGGTTATCTTTTTACCATTTTAAGACTTTAAGCGTACGAGAATTTTTACTCTTTATATGAAATTAGAAAAATTATAAGTTGAGAAAATATATGTATTTTTATATGAATATATTTTAATAAAATAATAGTGTATGTATTTATTTTGTATGGTACCACATGACCATAATAGTAAGTTATACCTCTTCATTTTCTACAGGGTTCCAAACCTTTCTTCAACATAGGTGACAACGAGCCAGGCAGAGATGGAAGAGATCAAACACGGGAATAAGAAGCAAGCTCGCCTTCCTTTTTGATCATTTTGATAGAGGGGGATGAAGAAAGTGGACAAAACAGACTCGCATTTCTCATCGAACAAATACAGGAAAAGAATCATATTGAAAACGCTCCTAATCCAACCCCTTCCTTCATAGAGCCCGTGTATTGTAAGTGATCCGAACCTGCCCGGAGCGAGCCTCCCATAGAGGCAAGTGAAGTTGGTGAGCCGTATGATGGGTAACTATCTCCTGCGGTTCGGAGAGGATTCAGTTGTTTGTTAAGAATAAGTAGTATTTTAAGTAGTTTAAGATAATTCTTAATTATACGAATAATTAATAATTATCTAAAATATCTAAAATAAAACCACCACGTGACAGATTTTGCCTAAGCAAAATTTGTGACTCGTGCATTAATTGATATAATGGGGCAAGATTTGAAAATTTGGAAAGTACATGTGGACAGCTTATTTGCTTTATGATCTTTGTCTGTCGATAAGAATAATTCCTTTTAGTTTTGAGTCGGTGGAGAGTTTTTTATTTTGCAACAACTAATGGATTTACTGTTTCTGTCTCTAATTGTCCCTATATGTTGGGCTGAACCAAGAAAGCAGACTAAGGTACTTGGATTTAGTTGAGAACAAAACTGGATTGAATGATTATGATGAGTAGTTGGGCTTAAGGATTCGTAACTTTATCTCGGTGACGGTAGGCTATTTCAATGTACTACTATCTATCGACTGAGATAATTATTATTGAGATTTTTTCCTTGCTATAGTATATATGAAACTTTATTATTAAAAATATGTATATTTTTATTATTATCCATTATGTTTATATTTTTTCTATAAAATTTATACCATTTATTAAATACCCAACATTAAGAGTTGATTTCTTCCAAATTAGGCACCTACAAATCTGGGACTAAATATTTGAAGTGATTATAGCGACGTTAATATCTAATTTGATACATGGACGGCCAGATTTCTTTTTTTTTTATAGCACAGAATAACAGTTGTTTTGAAATCACAGTATAAGTACAAATAAAAGAAAAGACGGAAAGAATAGCTTATACCAGACAGAGAACTAAGTAAAAAGAAAAAGGAATTATTCTTCTACTTACACATCGTATCACATTAAACAACGGCCATCAATTTTGCATTAACAAAGCCAATTGATTATAAAAAAGGGTCATGGGGAAAATCTGATTATAAAAAATGAGTCTTATCTCTGTATTTTTTGAGAAGAAGGAATGGAGAAGAGGAAGAAAAGATAGGGGAAAAATGGCGCTGGTCTTAGGAATTAGGGGGAGCTGATTAAAATTGTTATGTTACAAATTCTATGAAAGTCTAATTTTATGTTAATATCTACAAAATTTCTACATTTATCTACAAATAAACTACAAATCAGTTTAAGTATGTATAAAGCAGTATTGTTTTTAAGGGTATCTACAAAATTACTACATTTATACTACAATTAAACTACAATCTATGTTGACTACAAAATTTTCTCTTCATCTACAAAATTTCTACAAAAAAATTACAAATGAACTATAAATCAGTTTAAGTATGTATAAATCTGTATTGTTTTTAAGGGTATCTACAAAATTACTATATTTATACTACAATTGAACTACAATCTATGTTGAAAAAAGATGTTGACTACAAAATTTTCTCTTCCTCTACAAAAAAACTACAAATAAACTACAAATCGGTTTAAGTATTGTATAAAGCTGTATTGTTTTTAAGGGTATCTACAAAATTACTACATTTATACTACAATTAAACCACAATCTATGTTGAAATCACGAATTACGAATTAGACGTTATCTTCAGTTTCAAATCAAATCATTCTGCAAAAACGCAGTTCGTCGATATTTTTTCATAATCAACAAACCAAAAAATCGACAAACATTCAATAAATTCGAAGTCAAATTGTAGCTACTTTGTTCTGCCATCTACTCTGTTCTTCGACTTTTTTTTTCCAGATTTCACTCAAGTGTAGCGAAGCGAAGAAAAAGGAGTCGCTATGGCGGTCTGTCGCTGAGATCTTTTAGATGGGGACGGCCACTTTTTTTTTTGCTAGGGTTACATGGGGAAAATCTGATTATAAAAAATGGGTCTTATCTCTGTATTTTTTGAGAAGAAGAAGGAATGGAGAAGAGGAAGAAAGGGGAGGGGGAAAACGGCGCTGGTCTTCAGAAGAGGGAAAATGGTAAAAAGAACGTCGGTATGGGTAAAAACGTGGGTGGGGTGAGGAGTTAGAAAGAGAAACGTGAGATATATGGAAACCTTTAATAAAGGAGCAAAAGATGTCCAATTAATTAGACCCTTAATTAAGTATGGTATAGAATTGGTAATTTGGTATACTAAGTGTAATTAAGTCAAACCTTAAACATTGAGGGTAATAAGGCTTCCTATGTGGCATAGCAATGTAAAAATTCCTTACTTCTATGAGAATGGGAATTTGAGTGGGTAATTGTTTGTCATAAGATGAGATGGGTTAAGTTTAGGTGCAACCTTTTTCAAGAATATCATACGGATTTTTCCTTACCCAAGTATGTTAAGATTATTTCTTCTTTCTTTTGGATAGATACAAATAATATAAAAAAATAAGCAAACACACAACTTTCATAAACGACTATATTCATAGAAATACTAGGGATCTATCTTCTTGATTCCCTATATGACATATTACAGAGATGTTATCAATGCATACTAGGGGTCTCTATATCTAAATTTTATATATATATATATATATATATATATATATATATATATATATATATATATATATATATATATATATATATATATATATATATATATATATATATATATATATATATATATATGTATGTCATCCAATTATAGTGTATTATCGGTTGGTTTGGTATTATTTCTGTCATGAGTTACATCATTCGGCAACAAATTTCATCAGAAGGTTTTTACTAAGTTCATATGTATTTTGGACTAGCTAGCCATTCTTCCTAAATCTTAATATTTTGAATTGGTTAGTCAGAGTCTTATTGAGTACTGAGATTTCCACAACTTTGTAATGTAGCTTATAAAAAAACAAACAAAAGACATAATCATAGTAGTACAAGATGTAGAAAACGTAAAGTCAGTTAAATTGACTAGCTAGATTACGTACTAGGATTATGAAATACGTGGTTTCCCCACTGTTATTGACTTGTTGATAAAGTTTATCCGAAATGAATATTGAGATTATTAAAATATTTTTATGCATTTCATTCATTTATACATGTACACTGATCTATGATCAGATGGTGTTATATATGTGTATTTATATATATATACATATATATATGAGATATAAAAAAAAAAGTTACGACGTTATATACGCATCATCACCTGATCAATTGGTATATGTTGATGATATTGCTTACAGTGACCGAAACGATATGATGGGATGCCTTCAGAGCTATCCAAACTTGCATGTTGATATGGGTATTAGGAAATGGACATTGCATTTGGTTATATAGTTGCTTAAGTATTTATGAATATCACCTCGCGAGTTGGATGCCTGACAGTTGATCTGTTAGTTCATTGTATCCTTATGTTTCTTGATTATTCTCGAACAAGAATGTGGGGTATATGTTTGCCAGAACAGTTTATTGGAATCTGATTCTTTAGGTCCTGGTCCTCCTGGATATGAAAAATATCATTACATTTTCGTCATACACATCATTTCATTCCACTATTAAATGATTAAATTGTGGATTCTATAAAACTAGATTATTACTAAACTCACACTTACCCTTTAACCGACATATATGAGTTCCTGACTAGAATACAAATAGTCAAATCTGCATTGATTCAAATTTTCTCCCATGCTTTTTATATATTTATTTATGTGCCTTATATACTCAATATATTATTTGTACTAACGTCTTTTTATTGGGGACATTGCATTCATGCCTGTAGGTATAGATAATCAATTTGACGAGCCCTCATAGTAGACGAGATTGACATTCAATAAAGGATTAATAAGACTCCACCTCATTCGGAGTGCAGCCGAGTCTATGAGTCATCGTGTCAGAATATTGCTACAAACTTATGAGTAGACCGGTGCCCTGTCCCATTTTATGTCAAATAATCTTAAAGGCTTTGTAGACACATGTTTATTATGTACAATATGACAGAGGCCTTGACGGCCCATATGTATTCATGTTTTATGAACGATGGTTCATTGATATAACATTTGCTCACTTACAATTGTATATTACGAGTTGTGGCTATGTTGGTCCATGATAGTTACAAATGGAATGAATGAGTTACAGAGTGGTTCCCTCGGGCCACTAAGGCACCTGGTGCTAGCCACTCTTCCCCAAGTTTGGGGCGTGACAATATCCTACATAAAAAAGAAATTTCCAGTTATGCGGCCGAACAATATAGATTAGTGTCAATTTTATACTGTATTGAAAAATATCGACGAGCTGGATGATTATACGCGGTGTGAGAAGTTCGAAAAACTGATGATTGATAGTGAGACTTCTTCTGATGGTGATAATGGTAATAACGGATCTTCCTCGGGTAATCTGAGGGAGGCTCAAGCAGTACGCCTCCTTTTTCTCGTTCTTTGAAACACATTTTATCCTTGGTGGGAGGGTATAATACAGGGTATGAAGAAAGGTATCTGCTGAGATGAGGTTTTACCCCATTATCAGGGTTCGTACAATAATTTTGGTAATAAAAGTATGGATTTTTCATTTCTTTTTCTACCCAGTCAATCTAAGTTTCTACTTAAAGAGTTAGAGTATTATAGTGTTAAATTGAAAAAACTGACCGTATACTGCAACAACCACCCGGGCTTATCATATATAACTAGTAGAATTTCACCTGATAGTATGTTTACCACCTCTAGTTAGGAGCCGACGTTCGTGGATTATTGAATGAACCTGGGAATGCAAATAGGGTATTAACTGATGTTGTAACATTTCGTCCCGGATATTTTGGGCGTTACTTGGCGCTTGTGGTCACGGGTGTAGGTTGTGTTGTCTGGTATAAGGTGTACCCTTCTCAATGGCTAATATGCTTAATAGCACCATATTTGGCCCGCTATTAAACTACGAGAAGTATTTCGACCGCAGCGGTTTGAGGTCACAAAGTTCATCGATTCTGAAAATTTTACTCAGTCAGTGCCCCGTGCTATTAGTGAAACGCCTTTATGTGAATTAACTATTCCGTCTAGTGGCCCTCTGCTTAAGGCGGTTGGCTTGGGCATAATGCTGTCATTCTCTCTTGTTGCCGGTCTTGTCCCTACCGAAATGGGATGGTGTGGATAGTCTATTGTTCAGAAAAGTTCTTTCAGATGGGTTCATAATACTTAATAATAAATCTAACTTAATATTAAGGTTCAGTGCCTAACTGCTAGGTTCATCCCTAAAAAATAGATTATTTCAATCAGCATTGGAATCAATAGTTTGCTTGGCATAGTTGCAATACGACTTTCCTGGTCTATAGTTCTAGCTGAAGCTAGCCGAGATCAAGAGTCTTCTTATCATGATTCTCCTGGATTGAAATTCAGCTGGTGTGCCAAGGCTGAAACTGTCAGATAGAGACAAGCTAGCAGGACTCTTACTTAATATGAGTATAGAAAAGAGGTATCGTCTTATGTGCGAATTGAAGTGCGTGATAGAGATAAATGCTTCCGTAAGTTGACTTATTTCTAGTAAGCGAAAGGTAAAAGTCAATAAAAGAGATAATTAAAAACCTTAGAGTTCTCTTCTAGGCTTTCACCCTCTTTCAGTCCATTGCATCAAGAGTATTGAGATTGATTGGTCCTAGGACCCTTTTAGGAAAGCTCGGAACAAAAGTCACGATAGGAAAGGAAACCTTATTCGATGACCATCCCTCCTTCTGAATAAAGATAGGGTTGCTTATCAATCGACAGCCGCTGGTAGAATAAATCTACCCGGAGCCTCCGCTGTTATAATGAATAAGTACTGGCTTTTTTCTCCTACAGCGGGAAATAAGTATTTGGAACACTAAGACTGAAAAAGGGGGCTAATACATCAATAACTCAATTACACCGGCACAACATATCCAGGAATCTGGACCTTCACCCCTATTCCATGGTAATTTGATATGTTCATTTAGCTGCCTTGCATACACGTCTGTCATCAGTAAGCACCATTCAACCTTTAGCAACTAGCAGAGGAAGATCTAGACTAGGAGTAGCAACCAGAAGGGGGAAATGATGTATGTTCAAGGATCCTGAGGCAAGTCCACAAATCCTATTTTATCCATTTCTTCTGCGTCTATTGATGATGTTGAAGAGGATTTCACTTCAATGGGTACTACTGCTATATTTCCACTGGCACAGTGGCACTTCTGGCTTAAAGGTTTGCATTCCAGGCTCCTTTCAAAGGTAGACTTATCGCCAAGGACAAACCAACCGATCTACGCTCGAACCTCCTTAATTAGAAGACTGACTGGTCAAAAATAGGTTATCCAAGAAGGCTCCACAGAGAAGGGGCGAATATCCTTTCACATATGATTCAATTGAAAGAACTAATCTACTTTAATATCATATATAGTTTCATCGTTTTAATAGATGCACTATAAGTTTTTGATATATTCCCAAAAATGGTGCTTTTCTCTCACCATTTGCTTGGGGCGTCCTCCTCTAACTGAACAACTTCCAAGTCAACCTTCTTTGCTTAAGACCTTCTCTTCTCTGGGCGCATGCATGCTCTCCCATTGGGAATTTTATATCCTCAATAGCAAATATTACATGAGTTGTAAGTAAAAAAAAAAAAAGTCCAACCGTGATTTTTCTTTTTCTTCTTACCGGTGTACATATGCTTTTTCTTTTTCTTTTTCTTTTTCTTTTTCTTTTTCTTTTTCTTTTTCGGTGGATGGATGAATAGAGTAGTAGGTGAAGAGTGACTGTTAGGGGCATCCGACGTTTGACTCTGGCCTTGCTTATCTTTGATGATACTATCGGAAGTTAAACTAGCAATTTGCGACTTTAAGTTAACAACCTCTTCCCGAAGAGAGTGAAGATCATATTCTAGTATCCTATTTTTATATTCAAGTACTCTTTTATCTTGTCCTGCATAGTCTTTCACATTCACCGGGTTTGTATCAACCCAATCTTGATTATTATCATACACCGGTTCCCTCTTGGTATTAGTTGGGGGTACTTAACTGTTGGAAATGAGAGGTATTTTGAAGGGAGAGACTAGAATATTTGGGAAAAGGCTAACTTGTATTACAACTTCTTGATTTTAAAACTTGAAGACATCACCCCTATTTATACTAGTGGCACCACCTCAACCAATGACTAAGATTAAGCCACTTCAATTCTAATCTAATGGCTACAAATAAGTCTCTAGAGTATTCTACACTTTTCTCTTTAATGTAGTCATAACAAAGATTACTCTAGAACATACTATTATATTCCATATACTCTAGATATTTCTTATACTACAATATTCTAGAGTATTCTATTAATAACATTATTTATATGATAATTTCTAGAATATTCTTAATAATTGGACTTTTAAAAAATATTGTGGCCCAATCCAAAAACCCAAAAATCAAGTTTACATTTTCAACATCCCCCATTAAACTCTTGAATAATGTTGGGTCTACTTTTTTTCCTCCGTCATTCTTAGATAACTTGATCCCACACTCCATTGGTGCGTTGACGTCTTTGCAGTCCTCCATCTTAAACTTCTTGAGGATCTCCTTTGCATATCCTTCTTGTGTGACAAAAATTCCATCTTCTTGCTGCTTGATTTCCACACCGAGATAGTACGCCATGAGCCCAATGTCAGTCATCTCAAATTCTCTAGTCATGGCCTTCTTGAATTCCTCGAACATACTTGGATTGTTTCCTGTGAAGATAAGATCGTCTACATACAAACATACAATTAAAATATCTTCACCCTTAATTTTAACATAGAGGGCATGTTCATGTGGGCATTTAGTAAAGCCATTTTCCTCCAAGTATTTATCAATTCGACTATTCCATGCCCTTGGTGATTGCTTTAATCCATATAGGGCCTTTTTTAGCTTTATAACTTTGTCTTCTTGCCCCTTCACCATATAGCCATCAGGCTGCTTGATGTAGACTTCTTTGTC
>ML364943.1:0-11566 GCA_005239505.1 Nicotiana paniculata | reverse complement strand
GGTTCAATTTCAGACTCTTACACTTAGTGTGATACCCAAACCCCTCTTGTTGTGCTACTACATCCATTATTCTCGTGAAATATTCCATGCATATGACAAATGGAAATAGGGATATTGGGTCCTCTTGCCTAAGTCCTCTTTCCCCATTTATGTTCCCATACAGTCCTTCATTGATTGCTATTGTATACTACACTCTAGTTATGCACTTCATAGTCCTTTTGATGAATTGTTGTGGGAATTCCAATGCATGCATCATCTCTGCTACAAACTCACATCCAGATGCGTGCCTCAGATCATGCACATTTTGTGCAGAAGTGTAGCATAAGTACATAAACAACATGTACCCAGTATGTATCTAGTCTAACCTCGAAGAAGTAGTGACGAGGGGTTAACTTCGACACATACTATGGGCCAACAATGAAAGTATATATAATTCTAATTATGCATGGGATATATAAATGACCATAGAACTCGGACGCAAGAAATAAATAAATAATATTTTCACCTTTAATAAGTACCAAGTCAATTTCCCTCATTTAACCATTTAACCTCTCAAACCAATCAAAAAATATCAAATATAATTGGGGTTCCATTATTATTACGCACGAATGATGCCGAGGACGTACGATCCGATCAAAAATACATATACATATATTTTGTACACTTCCGAGGGTCGAACAATACGAACCATAGATGCATCTATTAATTTGCTGAGGCGAACGGCCCGCTCCCATGAGAGTAGTACAAATTTACCCTGCTCGCGGAATATACTAGCGACGTGGTTAAACATAGATTTTTAAAGTTATTATAATATCCCTCAATTATTTCCGAAACAAGAAATTCAACTAGAAACTTTTAAAATCTTGAAATCCTCAATCGCAGCTTTATTCAAGGCAATTGGTAAGTATAATCAAATAACGGTGTCAACAAAGCACGGTGTAAGTTTAAAACTACGCGAACATAAGCACAATTAGTAGCTACGTATAGACTCTCATCATCTAATGCATATGTAGGCCCCACAGATAAAAGCACATATTAATTAAATTCAACTATGGGTTAATTCCATCTTACAAGGGTAGAAAAGAAACTTACCTCATCTAAAAGACTACGTTTCGGTCCAAGATTGTGTTTTAAACCCTTAATTAGGTGCCAAACGGCTTGAAAATAGTCAAATGTTATATAAAATAACCAATACATGTTCAAACGTTCACATTCTAACTATTAAAGTGATTTTCAAACTCTAATTGAAGAATTCCTAAAATTCACCCCTGGGCCCACGTGCTCGAATTCTGGTAATTTTCGAAGAAAGTTGTTACCCATAGTATCATGAGCTAAAATATATTATTTTCACTAAATTCCATAACCATGTTCGTGGCAAAATATCATTTTTTATCAAAACTTAGGTTTTTCATCTAAACTCATATTTTCACAAACTTATGTGTTAAACTCTACCCATAAACTATGTATTAAACTCACATTAGGTAAAAATTAGTTACCTTCAAAATCTAGGTGAGAAACTCTCCTTGAGATCTAAAAAATCGCCCAAAAGATGAAATAAAATGTGCCAAAATAGCCTAAGTCCCGTTTTGAAAAGATGTTTCTGCCGGTGGTCCTTATATGCGATTACGGAAGCTAAACTAAGGAGCCCAGAAAAAAAGTCTACGTGAACGCGAGACGACCCATGATAACGCGGTGCACTAGGCCGCCTACTCCTCTCAAACACAAGGCCTAAATCATAAGGAAACTGGGTTGTCCAGGCCTAGGAGTCTATTCGAACGCGGCCTGCCAATGTGAACGCGAAGGAAAAGGTTCATGGCCTCCTGGAATGCGGCCCTTCATACGCGAACACGAAGCGAAAAATCCCCCAGTCCCCAAATCCTCATCAGGAACGCCAGGGTCTTTCCGCGTTCACGAAGAAGAAAACCAGAACAGAAAATCTGGTGTTTTCAACTTAACTCCGGGCGGTCAGAAACACACCCGAGCATCTCAGGACCACGTCCAAATGTACCAACAAGTCCATGAACATAACACGGACCTGCTCAAACTATCGAAATGCGGAAAACAATAACAAAACTAAGAATCACACCCTAAAATCGAATTGAATCAAAATATGAACTTCATGTTTCCAAATCGCTCTGAATGCGCCGAATTATACTTAGACTACTCGCAATGGCACCAAATTTTGCGTGTAAGTCTTAAATCACCCTACTGAACTATTTCCAGTATTAGAATCCCAATTGGACCTCGATAACAACAAAACATACTCCAAACCAAATTTAAAGATCTTTAAAACCTTCAAAGAGCTAACTTTCACTATTAGGCGATGAAACGCTCCCGTGTTGTCCAAAACCCATCTGAACATACGTCCAAGTTCAAAATCATCATATGACCCTATTGTAACAGTCAAATCTCGATTTCGAGGTCGTTTACTCAATATGTTGACCTAAGTCAAACTTAGCCTTTTAAAGCCAAACCATGGAACTAAGCGTTCTGATTTCAACCCGAACTCTTCCAAATCCCGAACTAACCATCCCCACAAGTCATAAAACAGTAAAAGCACATACGAGGAGCCTTATTTAGGGATACAGGGTTCTAAAAACTAAAAATACAGGTCGGATCGATACATTCTCCACCTCTTAAACAAACGTTCACCCTCGAACGGGTCTAAAATCATACTTGGAGTGCTCAATAAGTGTGCATATCTACTCTATATGTCCTTCTCGGAATCCCAATTCACCTCCTCGATTGGTTGGCCCCTCCACTGAATCTTTACAGCGGAAATCCTCTTGGACCTCAACTAGTGAGCCTGCCTATCAACAATGGCAACTGGCTCCTCCTCGTATCCCAAACTCTCATCTAACTGAATCCTGCTGAAGTCCAATACATGTGACATGTTGGCATGATAAATCTGGAGCATAGACACATGGAAAACCGGATGAACTCCCGATAGACTGGGAGGCAAAGCAAGCTCGTAAGAAACCTCCCCAAGTTGTCTCAACACCTCGAATGGACCTATAAACCTTGGGATCAACTTGCTCTTCTTTCCAAACCTCATGATTCCCTTAATCGGTGAGACTTTAAAGAGAACCTTCTCGCCACCATGAATGATAAATCACGCACCTTCTGATCTGCATAACTTTTCTGTCTAGAATGTCCTGCGCGAAATCGCTCCTGAATCAACTTTACCTTTTCCAAGGCATCCTTCACTAAATCGGTACCATATAACTTAGCCTCACCAGACTCAAACCATCCGATGTGAGAATGACATTGCCAACCATATAAATCCTCAAAAGGAGCCATCTCGATGCTGGACTAATAACTTTTATTGTAAGCAAACTCGGCCAAAGGAAAGAATCAATCCCACTGCCCCCCAAAGTCAATCACACATGCTCGTTCAGCCCAAGCACTAATATCACTCAGCACCTCACCATCACTCTTGGCCCTCAGCCACACTCGATGTAACCACTCGAAAATATCCTCGGGCGAAGTAATAGAACGGGGTACTAGACCCGAAAACATCATTTTATTGCTCATATAGTGTAAATCAGGCTGAGTTTTAAATAAAACAGTATGCACAATGATGCTGAGTAAAATCATCAACAGGTAGTAAGGAAAACAACAGTAAAATGCCCTCAAAGAGGTCTAAACAGATCGCCACGAGGCCCCAAACACGGCTTACAGCCCAAATATTTCACAAATCTTTAGAACATAATTTAACATAAGATTTTGAGTAAATATGCAACTCACTAGTTACCGCGGAGAGGACCTAGTCCAACCCAAAAATCAGTACGCGCCACATATTCGTCATCCGACATGTGCGCCATTCCAAATTCAATGAGAAAATAATGCAGTCCGAGGTTCCATACCTTCAGGACAAGATTTAAGACCATTACTTACCTCTATCGGGCCGCGACACTAGTCCACTATGCCTTTGCCCCTCAAATCGGCTCCCTATTGCTCCAAATCTAGCCAAAACCAGTTCAACATCATTAATATATACTCAAGGAACACAACCCAATCGAAAATTATCAATTTAATCAAAAATCTTGAAATTCGGCAAAACCCGAGCCTTGGGCCCACATCTCGGAATTCGATAAAATTTGCATCATTGGAATCCTCGTCCTCCCACGATTCTACAAATACCAAGAACACCAAAATAGGAGCACAATTGCCCACTCAAACCCTCAAAAGAAAAACCATTTTCCCATGTACCCTTCTTCCCCAATTTGGGTTTAATTCCAGCAAATTCTATGGTATAATTACTTGGAAAACGACATATAAACGAGTTATGAAGTTTAAAACCTCACCTTCAAGTGACCCCCTTCAATTTCCTCTTCATCCCTCTCAAAAGTGCTCCCAACTCGCCAACAATGGTGGAATAATGAGCTATTCTCGCACAAATGGCCTTTTAAAACATTCTGCCCAGCCATTAGCTTTTCTTCAGTGCGATCGCGACCCTTGGCACGCAATCACGATGCACAGACCAGCCAACCAATGCGATCGAAGATCAATACACGCGATCACATAGAAAAATTCTCCACCCCACACACGCGCCTCAGAATACTCTACGCGATCGCAGAAATACCCACGCGATCGCAGTGCCTTTCCTGACCAACCTATGCGATCGCAATACTAACCACGTGATCGCGTAGAACGAAATAACTGCCCCACTCTTTTACACTATGCGATCGCAAAAAATCCTCCGTGATCGCGTAGAAGGAAACCAGAACTTCACACCGGCAAAAATCTGCCCAATTTTCAAGCCAAGAGTTGGTGCGTTAACCACCCGAAACACACCCGAGGCCCTCGGGGCCTCAACCAAACATACCAACATATCCCATAACATAATTCAACCTTAGTCGAGCCTTCGAAACACCAAAAGCAACACAACAAGATCAAAATCACATCAAATTGAAGCCTATAAACTTTGAAACTCCTAAAATTCGCCAACTACGCCGAAACCAACCAAAACACCTTTGATTAACCTAAAATTTAGTGGACACATCCAAAATGACATTACGAAACCGTTCCAACTTCCGGAATTCCATTCCGACCTCGATGCCTATTTTCCACTACCGACCAGAAATTGCCAAAAACTAACTTTCGCCAATTCAAGCCTAATTCTACTCCGGACATCACAAAAATATTCTGAACACACCCAAGTCCCAAATCACCTAACGAAGATATTCAAGCCATAAAATCTGCATTCCGAGGTAGTTATCAATAAGTCAACTCTCAATTGATTTTCTCAACTATTAGGCTACTTTAAAAGGCTAAATGCGTAAACACTCACCATAACTACTCCGGACCCAAACCAACTGATCCAACACATCAAAAATAAGATAGCGATACATAACAAATGCAGAAATAGGGGAAATGGGGTAAATCTCACAGAACGATCGGTCGGATCGTTACATCCTCCCCCTCTTAAAAAAATGTTCGTCCTCGAACGGGTCTAGAAACATACTTGGAGCCTCGAATAAGTGAGGATATCTGTCCCGCATCTCCCGCTCGGTCTCCTAGGTTGCATACTTCACCGGCTGCCCTCTCCACTAAACCTTCACTGAAGCTATATCCTTAGACCTCAGCTTCCTGACCTGACAACCCAAAATAGCCACTGGCTCTACCTCATATGACATATCACCCTCGAGCTGAACCGTTCTGATGTCCAAAACATGGGAAGGGTCACCGACATACTTCCGGAGCATTGAAACATGGAATACTAGATGAATACTCGATAAACTGGGAGGCACAACAAGCATATAGGCCACCTCCCCAACCCTCTGAAGTACCTCAAATGGTCCAATGAACCTGGGACTCAGCTTTCCTCTCTTCCCGAATCTCATAACACCCTTCATGGGTGATACCTTCAGCAACACCTTATCCCCAACCATGAAAGACACATCTCGGACCTTCCAGTCCGCATAACTCTTCTGCCCTGAATCAACTTTGCCTTACTCAAAGCATCCTGAACCAAGTCTGTGCCCAATAGCCTATCCTCGCCCAACCCAAACCNCTCTCTATGCACGGCTCTACAAAAGTGGGACGTGAACTTAGTGCCTCTGTCGGAAATGATAGAAACTGGAACCCCATGCAAACAAAAAATCTCCCTGATATAAATCTCAACTAACATGTCCGATGAATATGTAGTACCGATAGGAATGAAGTGTGCGGACTTGGTCAGCCGATCCACAATAACTGATATAGCATCAAACCTCGTCGAAGTCCGTGGGAGTCCAACTACAAAGTCCATGGCGATCCGCTCCCACTTCCACTCGGGAGTATCAAACCTCTGAAGCAATCCACCTGCTCTCTGGTGCTCATACTTGACCTTCTGACAGTTGAGACACCGAGCCACAAACTCCACAACGTCTTTCTTCATTCTCCTCCACCAATAGTGTTACCTCAAATCCTGATATATCTTTGCGGCACCCGGATGGATGGAATGTCGCGCACTATGAGCCTCTGCTAGAATCAAATCTCGAAGTCCATCTACATTGGGCACGCAAATCCGGCCCTACATCCTCATGACCACATCATCACCGATAACCACATCTCTGGCATCACCACGACGTACCCTATCCTGAAGAACAAGCAAATGGTGATCATCACGCTGGCGTGCTTTAATATGATCGTAAAGTGAAGACCTGGAGGCTACACAAGCCAACACCCGCGGGGGTTCTGATAGATACAGTCTCACCAAAAGACCTGCTAAGGCCTGAACATCAAGAGCTAATGGCTGCTCTACTACTGGAAGGTAAGCTAAACTCCCCAAACTCTCTGCTATTCGACTCAAGGCATCGGCCACTACATTGACCTTCCCCGGATGATATAAGATAGTGAGGTCATAATCCTTGAGGAGCTCTAACCATCTCCTCTGACGCAAATTCAAGTCTTTCTGCCTCAGCAGATACTGAAAACTTTGACGATCAGTGAAAATCTCACACTGCACTCCATACAGATAATGCCGCCAAATCTTCAAGGCATGAACAATGGCAGCTAACTCAAGATCGTGCACTGGATAATTCTTCTCGTGCACCTTCAGCTGTCTGGACGCGTAGGCAATCACTCTACCGTCTTGCATCAATACTTCTCCCAAGCCAACTCTGGAAGCATCATAATAAACTGTGTAAGAACCCGAACCAGCGGGCAAAAATAGTACTTGAGCTGTAGTCAATGCTGATTTGAGCTTCTGAAAGCTCTCCTCAAACTCATCAGACCATCTGAATAGAGCACCCTTCTGGGTCGATCTGGTCAAAGGCGAAGCTATGAAGAGAATGCCTCCACAAAACGACGGTAATATCCCGCCAAACTAAGGAAACTCCTAATCTCTGTAGCTGAGGATAGTCTGGGCCAACTCTGCACCGCCTCTATCTTCTTTGGATCAACCTGAATCTCCTCACTAGACACCACGTGCCCCAAGAAAGCTACCGATCCTAGCCAAAACTCACACTTGGAGAATTTTGCATAAAGCTTCTCCTCCCTCAATCTCTGTAACACAACTGTCAAATGCTGAGCATGCTCTTCCTGGCTACGAGAATAAACTAGGATGTCATCAATGAACACAATGACGAAGGAATCAAGATAAGGCTGAAACACCCTATTCATCAATTTCATGAACGCAGCTGGGGAATTTGTCAACCCAAACGACATAACCAAGAAATCATAATGACCATACCTGGTCCTTAAAGCAGTCTTCGGTATATAAGAATCACGAATCCTCAACTGATGGTACCCAGATCTCAAATCAATCTTGGAAAATACTCTGGCTCCCTGAAGATGGTCAAACAAATCATCAATACGGGGCAATGGATGTCGGTTCTTCACAGTAACCCTATTCAACTACCGATAATCAATACACATATGCATGGACCCATCCTTTTTCTTAACGAACAACATCGGTGCACCCCAAGGTGACACACTAGGCTGAATGAACCCTTTATCCAGAAGCTCCTGAAGCTGGTCCTTCAATTCCTTTAGCTCCGTTGGCGCCATACGATATGGTGGAATAGAAATAGGCTGAGTGCCTGGCACCAAGTCAATACCAAAATCAATATCCCTGTCAGGTGGATGTTTGGCAGCTCTGCAGGAAACACATCCGAAAAATCACGGACCACAGGAACTGAATCAATAGCAGGAGTCTCACCACCGACATCCCTCACAAAGGCCCAATAAGATAAACACCCATTTTTAACCATGGGTCAATCCTTCAGGTAAGAAATCACCCTACTAGGCATATACTCAGAAGAACCTCTCCACTCAACCCTCGGACACCGTAGCATAGCCAAGGTCACGGTCTTAGCGTGACAATCAAGAACATCATGGCACGAAGATAACCAATCCATGCCTAATATAATGTCAAAATCGACCATGCTGAGTAACAGTAGGTCCACTCGGGTCTCCAAACTCCCAATAGATATCATGCATGACCGATACACGCGGTCCACAACAACAGTATCGCCCACCAGAGTCGACACATGAACAGAGGTGACCAGAAACTCACGGGGCACATCCAGAGAACCGGCAAACTATGAATAAACATAGGAATATGTGGAACCAGGTTCAAATAAAGCCAAGGCATCACGGCAACAGACTGAAACAATACCTGCAATCACGGCATCTGAGACCATAGCATCCGGCCTGGCTGGAAATGCATGCATACGAGCCTGACCTCCCCCTGCTCGACCTCTCCCTCTAGGGAAGCCTCTGGTTGGCTGACCACCACCCCTGGCTGCCTGGGTGGGTGGTGAAGTGACTGGACCTGAAGTCGAGGGTTGTCCCCTTTACTAAGAAGATCAATCGGAACGGCGGGGACACTGCCTCCACCCGGGTGGAAAACTCTCAGCAGTCAAAACAACTACCTGGATTTGGAGGCGGGGACTGATATAAACCCCTACCACCCGCACGGCCACTGGAAGACTCCTGAATAGATGAACCCTGAACTAGAGGTGATCGAGCTGCACTCTAAGCTGGGAGGGAACCAAATGAAGTACCACCTAACTGAGAACCACGGGGACCCTGCCCCGAAGATGCACAACTGTAAGCTGGGTGGCCTAACTAAGGAGGCTCGAATGGATGGCACATGCCTTGCTGAAACTATCCCCTAAAGGGAGCACCACTGGAATTGCCCGAACCACTCTTGGCCTCCCTCTCATCCCGCTCCTGGCGGTGAACAGACTCAATATCTCGAGCTATGTTAATAACCTGCTCGAATGAAGCACCCGATACTCTCTCTCGAGTCATAAACAACTGAAGCTGATAGGAAAGACCATCTACGAACCTCCTCACCCTCTCCCTATCAGTAGGGATAATCTCAGAAGCATGCCTAGCCAACTTGGAAAATATCATCTCGTACTGAGTGACTGATAACTCTCCCTGGTGCAGCTGCTCAAACTGCCTATGCTGCTCCTCTCTGTGGGACTGAGAAGCATACTTCTACAAAAATATCATGGAGAACTGCTGCCAGGTAAGAGGTGCGGAACCAACCGGTCTACGCCTCTCGAAAGACTCCCACCAAGTAAAGGAAGCACCCACAAACTAAAAGGTAACAAACGAGATCCCACTGGTCTCCAGAATACCCGCAGTGTGGAGTATCCTCTCGCACCTATCTACAAATCCTTGGGCATCCTCACCCTCTATACCGCTGAAAGCCGGAGGCTAAAGTCTGCTACACCTCTCCAACCTGCGCTGCTCGTCCTCAGGCATAACAGAGACCACATAATCCTGAACCGGAGCAGTTCGGTGAGCTGGGGCTGCTCCTGGTGCCTGAATACCCTGTGCAACCTGCTCAGGTGCCCGAGCCGCTAGAGTCTTATTACCTCCCCCGACCGGAGCTGTGGTGGCAGAAGAAGACATGGCAACAACCTAAGGCAGACCGGTGCATACTGATAATATCTGAGACAAGGCCTCCTGGCCGGAATAACCATAGGCACTGCTGGTGCCTCAGGCTGTCCCGCTGGGACACCATCGGCGGGAACCTGATCATGATCAATAGGGGGATCCTGAGGTACTGCCCTGGCTGCTGCACGGGCTGGACCCCTACCTCTACAACGGCCTCGGCCTTCCTCGACCTCTCGCTGGTCTAGCCGGTGACTGTTTACTCTGATTGGTATGGCGTGTCCTCACCATTTGTGAGAGAATGAAACAACGTAAGTTCACATTTCAAGAATCAATAGATTAGCACGAAAGAGTTCAAGAAAGATAAAATGTTTCCTAAAAGTTCAGCAGCCTCTCGAACATAAGTACAGACGTCTCTGTACCGATCTGCAAGACTCTACTAAACTTGCTCATGACCGTCGAGTCCTATGTAACCTAGGGCTCTAATACCAAACTGTCACGACCCGAAATCCTAACTGGTCGTGATGGCACCTATCGTGGAACCAGGCTAGCCGACTACCGCGTGTTCACATTTCCTTTTGAAAATCCCATTTAAGTTTCAAGCAATTCATAACAATATACAGAAAGTTCTTAATATAATAGGCAAATTTTATATACAGTACTGCCATCCCAAAACCGGAGCCAACATGTCATGAGCATCTAGTGAAGTAAGCCAAAATAAAGTATTATGATACAAACTCCGAATCAAAGCTAAATACAACAGGAAGAGAAAGAAGAGATGTTGCGAACGCTGAACAGCTACCTCTATATCCCCCACGATCCGGCTCTGCTGCGATATATATATAAAAGCTAACGCTCGATATCTGCTCCTGAATCTGCACACAGAGGTGCAGGGAGTAATCTGAGTACGCCAACTCAGTAGTAATGGATATAAATCAAGTATAAGTAGCAAGGAATCACATAAAAATCAATGTCATAAAGTCACAATATACACAACCTTACTTTCCAATAGTATACATAGATATACGAAATCGTCATGCCTTAGAAATCAACTTCACAAAAGTCCTTAAAACAATGCACTTTTTCAGCAACTTTAAAACAAGGATTTGGTATTCAAATGAATGTAGTAAAATCATAAGTAGACCCTCAGGAAAAAGATGTTTCATAATCAGCCCCTCGGGCATGTCTCACAATCCCTCAGTACCTCACAGCCACTCATGCCTCCCAATCACTCAATCACTCGCACTCGGTGCGCTCACTGGGGTGTGTACAGACTCCGGAGGGGCTCGTTCAGCCCAAACGCTAATATCACTCAGCACCTCACCATCACTCTTGGCACTCAGCCACACTCAGTGTAACCACTCGAAAATCTCCTCGGGCGAAGTAATAGAACGGGGTACTAGACCCGAAAACATCATTTTAATGCTCACGTAGTGTAAATCAGGCTGAGTTTAAAATAAAACAGTATACACAATGATGCTGAGTAAAATCATCAACAGGTAGTGAGGAAAGCAGCAGTAAAACGCCCTCAAAGGTGTCTAACCACGAAACATTCTTACTGCGAAAGGAACAAGTCAAACATTCTTTATTTTATTGTTGCAGCAAAACCACGAAACATGCGTACTGCGAAAGCAACAAGTCAATTTTATAAAGGAAAATGGAACAACAATCAAAATACCAATGATGAGAACCAAAGCTTAAACAGAGAGGGAAGAACTTACAAACATGG
>ML364940.1:0-56174 GCA_005239505.1 Nicotiana paniculata | reverse complement strand
TTAACATAAAAGTTGTTACTCCTGTGCATTCAAAATCATGTCTCCATCACCCTGTAACTCTTTCTGCATTTTAGCTTAGGAATCCTGTGCATCCTGAAATTATGTCTTAGCCATCATGCATTCATATGTGCATATTAGATACCATGCTCTAGGATTTTGTTTACATTTGCTTAACCACACCTAGTTTACTACTGACTCACGAAAAAGGTAGAAACAGTGTCACATCTAATTGTCTTACCCTTAGTAAAACTAGCAATAATCTATGCATAATCGTATTACCTAGAACAACATGCTTTTAGGTAAAACAACTTCTGAACTCTTTTTTTAACAATTCTAGTAATTGTTACACACAACCCCACGCCTAGGAAAGCCTTAGGTAATCAATCTCTTTAAAAGCTGGAACACTGCTTGGTTGTGTTTGCTGTCTAAAGGCTAACATGTTCTAAAATCAGTAGGCAAACTGATTAGGTCCTTGCTATTGAGTTTATAAATAAAGCTGCATACTTCTGTGCATTGATATTCACTTAGATATCCTGTCTTAGGATTCTGTCTAATAAAACTGTCTCTTGTTTGTGTTTGAGACGTGCTGCTTATGTGCATTATTTGTGGAGGTAAATCTGAGTCTCTTAACTGCTTTTTCCTGCATTTATTTGTAAATTCCTATTTGTTCTTGACTGTCGCTTAGAATTTTATCCTTTTAACCTTAGGGGTTTTTTCTAGAACTGCCTATATTTAGAGGTCCTAAATTCCTCGAGGGCCATTAAGAAGGGACGGGTAACAGCACGCATAGAGGTCGTTAAATAAACTCGCTTAATAACCACTAAGAGGTGGGAATGGTAGACATGGATATGATATCTGGTGCGCTAATGCCACGTGTAGCCCCTCTTCTGAGGAGTGATTACCGGGCGTTGTACTGATGTGATCCTATAGGATAAATAACCTAGGACCCCCTATCCCTTACACACGTGTGCTTAGATTGTGAAACCTCCGGAATTTTGTATATGTGCTTATCATTTAAATCTTTTAATCTTTAGCACATATGTATGCTTAGATTGCAAATCTTCTCAAAAACCTTTATTTGCTTACCTATGTGCTTTTATTTCTTATGTGTTACTTGTTTTAAAATTCACAAAGTTTGTTTGGCTGGGAACCACAGTTTTGGACTTCAAGGGGTGCCTAACACCTTCCCTTTGAAGTAATTTCAAGCCCTTATCCTATATCTGGTTTATCTAATCTGTGTTTGTAAATAACCTTTAGTAGGTGCCCTAACACACCTTAAAATTGTTAGGTGACGACTCTTCAATTCCTTATCCCTTTCCCAAAAGGAAACGAGTTTTCCCAATAATGTCGAATACACTGACCGATCCGAAAGGGGAGGAAAGAGAGGGGCGCGACAGAGTACTAGTTTCCTCCTATTTTAAGTTCGAATCTACGACTTTTGTCTGAGTTTCTTTCATCTCTATTGTTTTTGAAAAACCCTAGTTCAATGACTACTTGGGTCTGTTCAACTCCTTGTAGATCTGAGATGTTCTGTGTTCTATTTGGTATTTTTTCCCAGAAATCTTCTATTTTGTTAATGATATTCCGATTCCATTACTTTTCTGAAATTAGGGTTTCATCCTAAGTTTCTTCAAAAAGGGTTTTCTAACTTGCAAATGTGGAATCTGATTATTTCTTTACTGATTTGATTAATCTTCGTGCATATGCTTAAACCCTAGATGTTTCTGTTTGTGACACTGATTTTTTCAATTTTTTTCCGTTATTGTGTTTATCTGTTAACCAATTATACTAATTGATTCTATTTAGGGATTTGGACGATTTTCCCTGTTAAAATCAGTATTCTGTGGGGTTTTTACTTGATTGATTTCTATTAGGGATTTGAACAACCTTTCTTGTTAAAATCAGTATTCTTTGAGATTTCTATTGATTGATTCCTATTAGGGATTCGAATGATTGTCCTATTAAAATCCATATTTGCTGTTTTTTTTACTTGTTTCCTTATTTGTGACCTTGATTAATTATACTTGCCTTAGTTAGATTATTAGTATAGTTTGGGGATTTGACTGATTCCCTATATGGTATGATTCTGATTTGCTGCTTTAATTGAACCCCAATTCTGGCTGCTACCTGACTCTCCCCAATTTAAGGGGGTCTCTTCCGGATTTCTCTATAGGAATTGATTCCCTAATTGGCTGATTGATTTTATTTGATTACCCTTGTTTTACGAGCTGTGATTTTCTCTTTACATTATTTGTTTTACCTCACTAAGTTCTATATATAGACTCTCATTCTGATTCTTCAAGACACGAACATTAGTTCAAGAACACACACTCATACAAAATTGTCTCTCCTCTCTCTCTTTCTGCTACTTGTGCTAACTGCTTGTCTAGCCGGCTGAAAGCCAAGGCTAGGTTGTGGAACTCTTCCTGCTTTACTTTCTGTATCTTTCTTTCTTAACTGGTATGTTCTTATTTCAATTATGAAATTTAACCCTATGTGCTCCTTACTTGTTAAATCCATGCCTATTTCCACACCAGTTTAATTGTCTATGTATTTAATTGTCTTCCTGTTTACTGCTTTGCTCAATATGCTAGAGTCTTACCCTCTCTTGCTCAAGTGTTTAGTCAGCATGTATAGGTCTCATTCGTCTTGTATGATACTTGGCCAGCATGTTTACTTGAGTTCTTGTTTACTTCCCTTGACTAGTATGCTCATGTCAATATCATAGACTCCTAATGTATTTGGTTAATCCTAATTGGCATGACTGGCTCTATGTAGTAGACCCCTGTCTTCAACATGACCATTCTCATATTCTGTCTCTATGTTTATTATCCATTACCACTTTAATTTCAAGCATGATCCCCTTTTCTAATACTTCGAAGCAATAGTTTTTATGTTCTGGTTGCCAATCAGTTCCTATTTGTTATGTGTACTGGCTGATCAATGTGCTTCCCCTTTTACCCTATTCATGTGTTTCTGACTTAAGCCTCTAAGTTCCCAATCCCCTGATTCCTGATTGTAAACTTGTTTGCCTTCACTTAGAAACAAGTAATAAATGGTTTTGAATCTGGGCACTCTAAGTATTATGACTGAGTGGTTTCTTGTTGAATCTTTCTTCTTCTCAGAATTGTTTTCAAAATTGTTTTACTTTTAACTTTTTTTTTTAAGAACTGTTCCTATTCCTGAAAACCTTTTCACTCCTGAAATTTTTACCTCTATACTATTTTTTACTAAGTTCTTCCAAACTATGTCAAGCACTCTCACTTCTACTCTTAGATTACTTAAGTTTTTCCCCTCCAGTGTTTGTACTGCCTAGGAATCCGTGAGATTCCCCCGAACTCTGGCACACTGGGGCTGTCCTTTCCACACGACACATAATCACTTCCCTACTCAAAGGATCTTGGTGTGAGCATTGCCCGGGATCCCTGAGGTCCTTAGGGAACTTTGACACACCAGGGCACTTTATTGGCTATGAGACTTTGGCATCCTGGACTGTTTTGAAGGCATGGTATTTCCAGGTTCATGTTGGGCCTATCTCAGGCTCCATATAGCATATCTTATATTTATTAATTATTCATTCATTTATGATCTGTAATAATAACCTTTGTAAACAGATCTTGGGAAAATTAGTAAAAGGGGAGGGATCCTTATATAATTTTTGTGAGGGAAACCGGGTAAAAATCATGTCTTAGGTCTATATTGCATTTACTTGCATTAGAAATCATGCTTTAGGTTTATATTATGTGTACTTGCATTAGAAATCATGCCTTCAGATTATTGTGTTTACTGGTTTTGCATACTAGAAAATATGTTATAGGCTCGTCACTTTATTTATAAGTAAATTATGTTCCTGCATAATCATGACCACCTAGAAATCCTGCTATTAAGTTACCGTTGTAATTCTGCTTAATAAAAATGTCCATTCTTGGTGTGCATTAGAAATCCTGCTTTAGGACTGTGTTTGTATTCGCTTTAAATCATGTATACCTCACCTAAATCAATAACCTTTCTGTCTATAAAGATGTTTAAAAGCAATTTCAACACCTAGACACCATGTTATAGGATAAACATGTACCTAGACAAACATGTTTATAGGACGTATTAAAACTCAAACTGTTTGTTTTCCTTTAGTCAATTTCCAGAATTCTGTTTGTAGTTTAGACAACATATTATAGGGTATCCCTGAACCACGCCTAGGCAAGCCTATAGGTAATTAAGGCCTTATAAAAATTGTAAAACTATGCTTTGTTTATTTGTGACTTCCCAGATTCAACAGGTTCTAAAAATCAGTAGGCAAACTGATTAGGTCTTTACCACTTTGCCTTAATATAATGCTGCACATTCTCTGTTTGTCATGCTTACCTAGATATCATGTTCTAGGATCTTTTCTGAAACATCTCAAATCTTGCTGTTTGAGACGTGCTAATTGCCTGTTTATTTGCGGAGGTAAACATGAGCCCTTAATTGTTGTCTTACTTGACAGTCCTGTTTATTCTTTGTCGCTTAGATTTTCTCTTTTTAAACACTTTAGGAGAGTCTAGAACTGCCTAAAAATAGAGGTCCTAAACACCTCCGTGACCACAAGGAAGGGGCGGGTAATGCACGCTTAGAGTTCGTTTAATTAAAATCGCTTATACAATCGCTAAGGGGAGGGTAATCGGGTAGTAAAAGGATATGATGACCTGTGTGCTAATGCCAGGTGTAACCCCTCTAGTTGAGGAAGGATTACCGGGCATTGTACAGATGTGATCCTATAGTCTAATAACTTAGGACTTCCCTATCTTTAAACATATGTGTGCTCAAACTGCTTACCTATTAAATTTCTTTTATCTTATTTACATATGTGTGCTTAGACTGTTTATCTGTTAAATGACTAATTTACCAAGTAAGTTTGGCCAGGACCCACCGTTGTGGACCTCGAGGGGTGCCTAACACCTTCCCCTCAAGGTAATTTCAATCTCTTACCCAATCTATGGTAACACAAACCGGTTTTATGAGTTACTTGCAATAGGTGCCCTAACGCACCTTAATCCATTAGGTGACGACTCTTCTGTTTTAATACCCATTTAAAAGAGTTGTCACATGTCGAAACCCGACTTCACGAGAAAAGGGGCGCGACATGTATTATATATATAGTCCACTTTTACTCCAACTATTAGAGTACCTATTGCAATGTGGTGTTTAGTTTGTGCTAAAAGAATGTATATTTATATCGGCAAACATGACTTTCTTTGATCATAAAGGCTCTTTGTGAGGCTTAGTCATGTTGATAATTTTATGTTTACCTAATGATGTTTGGTATATATAGGAATGAATCAAAATTTCTTGCTTCACATATTTGGATTTCTTAACATAAAAGGGTATTGATGCTCCAGCGCAAAGCAATCTGTTTATAATGTCACATTTTTCTTATTCCATAAGTATTTCGTCACTTTATATTGTTTTGACATTTATACTAAATTCTACTTTTGTATATTGCTTTAATGTAAACAGTATATCTTTCTGCTAAGTAACTTTGAATCAGTTTTTATGACAAAAGTTTCCTGTAAATGTAACATTTCCTACTTAATTCCCTTCTCTTAAAGTTTCAATCTTTTAAATAGACGTAGAAGGGGAAAAAGGGGACTTTGGAAGTTTATAGAGTGAAACATATTGCCTTGGCTACATACAATTGCACAAGAGGTGATTGAAGGCGACGTTTTTTTTTAATTAAGTTCATGGCTAACACGCCCATGTCGAGTGATTTTTCAAAATACCATAAGATTGAAGGTGACTTTTTCACAATTTGGAGATATCAGCCGATGTACATATTTGCCATCGTGGGATTTTTATGTCTAATCTTGTCTTTGTTCTTGGCATAGCAGAATTTTAACTATACATCTCATGAAATATTCTTATTTCTTAGTTGCAATTGTAAAGTAAAGTTGTATTAGAATCAAAATCGTTGGGCCCGCAAGCACGGGCAAGACTTATCTAATATACATAGAAATGGACCTCGGGAATGATAGTAGGTGTTTATACACCAAAGATGATTTTCGGCTACGGTGACATACTAACATGACACTATAAAATTATAAATACTTTTTCTGTTCACTTTTATTTATTAACTACACTAAAACTATATCTTTTACTTTTACTTATATATTTTAGAAATAAAAAAAAAAAAAAAAATTTTATTATACCTTATCATTAAGTATTCATTTTTAAAATCATTTCCTATAACTTTTTGACGTGATATTATATATAATTATAGATATTATGAAGAAATATGTATTTTATTTATTATTTCATAATAGGAGTGCAAAATCTATTATGGACAAGTGAACCATGGGAGTAGAATATAGTTACCCTCGGGAGTAGTTAGCTACTAGTTGTAAAAGGTAAAATATTATATGGCACGTGGTTGACTAAGAGGAGGACACGTGGAATCAAAGAAGGAGCTGAGGAACGAACGCAGCCACTCTGCTTGTCATCGGAAAGTATAACGTTCATAAAGGTGTATTAAATGCTCTGCGCCCGGTAGCATTTAATAAGGAACATTCTGCAATATTAAGAGCGACGGCCCGTTACAGAGAATTTGGCATTTGTGATCAACGTTACACCTTCAT
Organism: Nicotiana paniculata; assembly: GCA_005239505.1. Classification (NCBI taxonomy): domain Eukaryota; kingdom Viridiplantae; phylum Streptophyta; class Magnoliopsida; order Solanales; family Solanaceae; genus Nicotiana; species Nicotiana paniculata. The sequence continues at coordinate 49,566 of ML364940.1, read as the reverse complement.
CAATGACTCTCATAATTGACATTAAATGAGGGCATGATCCTAGGACCTCTTTCCCTAGACATAGCTATAAATAGTGAGCTCATTTTCCATTGTAAATGACACGAATTTTCAGCCAGAACATATACTACTTTATATACAAAGCTTTATACAATTTTACTTTCTTGCTTTTTGATTTCATTGTTGTGCCCGAAATCGTGTTCACGGAATCATCATTATTGATGTCTCATCCATATTCTAAGGAAAAGTATTATATATTTCTTTAATTATTGTACAATATTATTTCAAGATTAAATTAGTTCACTTATCTATAAAAATCACGTAAAATTTTAATTGTATCATTTTACGGGTAAACAATGTGTTTACGGAATCATTATTATTGATGTTTTATCCATATTCAAAGGCCAAGTATCGTATATTTTTTCAATTATTATATTATTTCATGATCAAATTAGTTCACTTATCTAGAAACCACGTATAAATTTAATAGTACCGTTTTACGGGTAAATAGTTTGGTGCCCACAGTGGGGCCTAGACAGCCGTGTAATTAAATTGATCCTTGCCTTTTTTATTAACGTGTTTTGATTATTTTGTATTAGAAGGAAATCACAAAAATGGCAAATAACACTGTTGATGATGCACACAACCTTGAAATTCGAGGGGATCAACTTCATCTCGAGAACTCAATCAGTGACACCCGCAATGAGGGGAATGACGCCATGCCGATTCATGACTGGGACTGACAGTATCCTTGACGGATTCGGGAGACCACTCCAGATGGTGCTGACGAGGAGATGTAGCGGATGCTGTGAGGATTCTGCGAGGGCAACATGCAGTCATTCTAGGTCATCTCACACGACAGGATCAAGTTATGACAGAATTGAAGCAGACACTATCGGGGGCCTCGAATAATGCAAACAGTCGAGATCCAATTCCTCCCGTTGACCCGGAGACCAAACAACGCAGAGAGTCGATAACAACACTCCCAAGGGCAAAGTCGGATCTGATAGGGCTGGGGGAAGAAGATCCAGTCTTAACAACGTGAACGATTCATTCAAAAATGAGCTTTTACGGTTCATAAGGGAAGTAAACGCCTGCATGGATCAAATCCCGGGCGCACCACCAGTATTGAAGGGCCCAAACTCGAAGAAGTATATCCAATTACCGTTCAAACTGAGTGCAACACCAAAACTAATCCCAACACGGTTCAAAATACCTGAAATTTCATAGTATGATGGAACATCAAATCCACATGAGCATATTAATACCTAAACAACGTCGGTGAAAGGAAATGACACAAAATTGAATTTGTGTTGCTAAAGAAATTTGGCGAAACTCTCACGAGGGGAGCTTTAACGTGGTATTTACTATGCCTGAGCATTCCATAGATTCCTTTGAGATGCTCGCAGATTCTTTCATTAAAGCTCATGCTGGATCCTGAAGGGTGCAAGCCTGGAAGGCTAACATATTCATGATCGCACAAGGAAAGTCAGAATTATTATGAGAGTTTGTTACCGAAAGCTGAAGTAGAGCCTTCTTGAATTTCAAGCAACAACCTGGGTAGATTTTCACAACCGATATGAGTCAAAAATAAGGATCGAAGATGACCGGGTCAGTTCAACATCATCGGCCATAGGACGAGAGAAGAGCAAAGAAAAATCAAAGGATGACTATGACGCGGCTAAACGAACTTCCAGGGGTCGGTTCTTACCCTACGAGCGAACCGAAGAACTTGGAAGAAATTCCAAAAAACAAACAAGTTCACCGCTGATAGAGGAACTGATCGTGGTCAAAACAATCGATCACTTCAAGATAAAGAAACTTCGGGGTCTCGGGATCTTTCTTACCCTAGGCTATCAGAATACAACTTCAATGTCAGTATAGTGGAACTGGTGTCAACTATGAGAAACATTAAAAAGGCATGATTTTCGAGACCCATGCGATCCAATTCCATCCAGAGGGATAACAATTTATGCTGCGAATACCAAGGGGCGAACGGTCACCGGACAGGGGACTAGCGACATCTCCAGGAAGATGTGGCAACATTATTGAAGAGTGGTCATCTCCGAGAATTCTTGAGTGATCGAGCTAAGAACAACTATGGTCGCAACATAGACAACACAGAATCTTTGAAAGCAGGAGAAGAAACCCCACACCAAACGATCAAAATGATTGTTGCGCCCCCCTCTTTCCTCCTATTTTTCGGATCGGTCAGGGTATTTGACATTATTGGGACAAACCGTTTCCTTTTGGGAAAGGGATAAGGAATTGAAGAGTCGCCACCTAACGATTTTAAGGTGCGTTAGGGCACCTATTAAGGATCACAATAACGCTAATTGAATAACCAGAGATTGGGTAAGGGCTTGAAATTACTCCAAGGGGAAGGTGTTAGGCACCCCTTAAATTCCACAATTGTGGTTCCCGACCAAACAAGATGTGTGAATTTTAAAACAGGTAGCACATAAGCAAATAAAACACATAGGTAAACAAATAAAGGTTTTGAGAAGATTCGCAGTCTAAGCACACATATGTGCTAAAGTTTTAAAAGATTTAAAGTCTAAAATACATATACAAGGTTTGAAAGAGTTATGATCTAACCACACATATGTAAGGGATAGGAGGTCCTAGGTTGTTTATCCTATAGGATCACATCGGTACAATGCCCAGTAATCACTCCTCAGAAGAGGGGCTACACGTTGCATTAACACACCGGTCACCATAACCATATCTACCCTTCCCCACCCCTTAGCGGTTATTAAAGCGAGTGTTGTTTAACGATCCCTATGCGTGCTGTTACCCTTCTTAATGGCCCTGGAGGAATTTAGGACCTCTACCTATAGGTATTTCTAGGCAGACCCCTAAGGTTGAAAGGAGAAAATACTAGGCTATAGGCAAGAACAGATAGGATTTGAACAGTTAAAACAGGAAAGAAGCAATTAAGAGGCTCAAGTTTACCTCCACAAATATTGCATGTAAACAACACGTCTCAAACACAAACAAGGGCAGTATTATTAAGCAGAATCCTAAAACATGATGTCTAAGTGAATATCAAAAACAAAAGATATGCAGATTTATTTTATAAACCCAGAAGCAGGGGCCCTAATCAGTCTTCCTACTGATTTTAAACCTGTTAACCATTAGATAGTAAACACAAAGCAACAGTCTTCCAATTTTATAAAAATCTGGCTACCTAAGGCTTGCCTAGGCGTGAGGGAATGCACAATAGTTACCAGAATTATTTAAAATAGTTTAGAGGTTGTTTTACCTAAAGCATGTTGTTCTAGCTGATATGATTATGCGGAGATTGTTACTAGTTTTGTTAAGAGCAAGACAATTAGATGTGACACTGTTTTATATCCCTTTTCATGCATCAGTATCTAGCTGTGACTTAGTGAGGTCCTAAAACGTGGTATCTAATGCGCATATAAAAGGCAGAATGCTTTATACGCAGAGTTCCTAAAACAGGATTTCTAAATGCATAGCATGATCTCAGGATATGCATAGCAGGATGCACAAAAATATTACAACATTTTTAAGCATGACTTCAAAAATGTGCAGGAACAACAGTTCGTGTTAGTGCTATTATTTATCCCTGAAGCATGGTTTCTAAGTGATAAAATAATGCGATGCTGAAACAGTGTACATGAAACTTAAGAGCATGATATCTAATGTATGTTATGCTTTGCATGTATTGGTCCTAAACATGGATTCTAATGCGCACATAGCAATGTAAACCTAAGGCATGGTTTCTACCCCATCGACAACAGACATGGCTACCCTCCCCTTTTCACTACCAGTCCTCAATATTCGTTTACAACAATTATTACAAACCAATGTGAATGAATTACATAAGTTGATAAGGAAAAATAAGAAGCTACACTATAGAGAGTTTGAAAAACAGGCTCAGATTCCCAGAACCTCAAGTGCCCAAATGTTCATAGCCTTTCTCATATCGGTGTCAGAGTTCCCTAAGGACCTCAAGGGATCCCGGGCAGTGCTCACACCCAGATTTCATAATCATAATTGAGTAAGTGCAGTGTGGAAGGGCCAGCCCTAGTGCATCAGAGTTCAGAGAGATCTCACAGGAATCCTAAGGCAGTCATACACTGGAGGGGAAGAACCTAAGGACCTAAGAGTAGAGTGAGAGTGCTTGATATAGTTTTGAAAAGCTTTTAATAAGAAAGACAGTGTTTGAAAAGACTTGGTTGAAACAGTTTTATAAAATAGGAGAGTTGTTTAGTAAAAAAATAGTTTTTGACAAGAGTAGGACAATTAACAAACAGTAGACTAATCACAGCACATTCAAATCACTCCTTCATACAAGGGTGATGGGAATTGGGGACACATAGAGCACATAGTATAAAGGAGCATAGAAGTTCTTTCAGGGGAGTTTATGGGGATTAGGGGATAGCTAATGGTATCAACACAACATGAATTTCAGAATCAACAGAGAATTAGACAACTTAGGATACAAATTGCTTTGCAAAGAAAGGTTTATATTAGAAACCAGGTAAACATAAGATAGAGCAGTTCACATTGGGACATACTACAAGGGAGGTAACATATTCATAAGCATATTGATCCTAAGGGGGAGTGGGACATAACATAATATGCTAGATGAACAATGATGTAGACATATCAGTTACATGTTGAACAACAAAACCATAGATAGAAACAAATCAGAAACATGATAAACTGAAGCAGTAAAAGAAACATGTTGGTTTGGGACTTGAACTGAAATCAGAACATACCAGTAAAGAGATAGAAAACACAAAGTGAAGGATAGGAGAGCACAATAATTAGCCTTGGTTTGCATCCGGCTAATTCAGAACAGTAGTAAGTAAGTAACAAAGAAAGAAAGAGAGCATAAAAGCTTTAAGTATGAGAGAGAGTTTTTGAACTAATGTGTTCGTGTGTGTTGAGTTCAGTTAGTGTGTACATATATATAGTAGTTTGAAACTAGGTAAAATAAGGTAAGAAACACAATTAGATAGTAAGTTATGGAGCTCAGAACCAATTAGAGCAATAATCAATCCAACTACTCCCTTAATTAAGGGAGTCATTTCAAACGGTAAAAGACAGGAAACAAGTAAGGAAAGAGATTATGTATGACTGGAGCATGAATAAGAAAATAGTTTCAATAAGTGCAAGTAATTAGGCTAGGTACATAGGATTATAATTAAGTAAATAACATAAGAATCAATTTGACAGTATAGTCGACCATAAAATAAGGCAAGAAATAAATTAAGGTCGAAAAATCAACAGGGAAATCGTCAAAAGAGATTAGTGAAAAGTATCAATTACAGGAAATTAGGGATTCAAATAGGAACAATACTGATTAAGGGGAATCAACACAGATTGCACGGAATAAACACATGATAAGCAAGGAAAAGAGCAGGAATCAGAAACCCTAGTAGGTCAAATAAGGTGAAAATCCCAAAATACTCAGATTAATCGAAGAAGATTCATAAGAGTCAAACATGCAAACAAGTTGAAAGAACGAACAGTAAAGATGAACTCAGAACCCAAAGATTAACCCAAGAAACTTAGGGTTTTTAACATAATAAATCAGATACAGGAAAAACTTAAATTAATCGTTTAAACATAGTGAAAATCATAGAATAACACTGAAATCAGAAGAGGAATAATTTTTTTAAAGGGTTAAGAAACCCTAGTTTGAAGATGAAGAGATGCTTTAGAAAAATCAGAAAACTCTTTAAGGAAACAGTAAAGATAGCTCGATTAGACTCAGATCTGTTACAGATATAAGGAGTCAAGAGCTAGAGTTAGGATTTCAGATAGAGACAATCCAAAGACGAGAAGATACCGGCTTAGAAACGATAGCTCTAGTAAGGAAATAGAGTGATCTTACTCAGAAGGCCATGGTGGCCTGAGAATGGTGAGCNGGGGGGGGGGGGGGGGGGGGTGAATGAACAACCAACTGGTACCTTGAGGACCTCAGGGATGCGAGAATCAGGCCATGGAGAGGAGCCATAGAGGCTAGGGGTGGTGAGACCACCATAATTACCGGCGAACCAGGAAATGAAGAGGGGCTTAGGGTTTGGTCAGAGGGGATTTGAGAGAGAATGGGATGACGGCGGAGAGCAAATGAGAGAAATGAGAGGGAATGAGGGTTTGGGAGAAGGGTCATTTGGTTTAATTAAGGTAAGGAATATCTGGACCGTTGATATGAATGATCAATGGTCAGGATTGAAACGGGGTATTGGGTTGGGAATATCAAATTGGGCTCAAGGGTATTTGGGCTTGGGGCCTGTTGGGGTTAATTTCATATGGTTTGGGCTAGTTTAATTAGGCTAGAATCGAAATAAAAATGGCTATTTGTTAAATACCCATCTTAAATTAATTAAAATAATTTACAAAATAGCTAATAATTATAAAAAATAAATTTCGTGCATAGAAAATAGTTTGAAATGATTATTTAGTATTTAAAAGTACAAATGACTAATTTCTGACAGAAAATAGTGCAAAATTATATGCTTGGGCTATAATTGCAAAGTCATTGCAATTATAGCCAAAAGATGCTAATTTGACTAATTATGAAATACTTTGGTCTTAATAGGACCATAAATAATAAATTAAATCAAGAAATACCTTTAAAATCATTTGTGATGCAAATTGTAATTATTTATTGAAAATAAATACTGGACAAATTAATAAAAATGTAGAAAAAATAATGAAAAAATACCAATTGCTATTAATGCATGATTTTGAAGCTATACATATGAAAATTTAAAATATTTTGAGGAAAAATTGGGTATCAACAACTGCCCCTCTTTACCAGGAAAGGATGAAAGAGTTGTCGGGTAAAGATACGATGGCTAATTTTGACCGGGAGAAATGGTTAGAGAGATTTAGGTCGCACCCTGACTTCTGAGCTGCCTACATATCCCTAGTTTTACAGGAATCAGGCCGTATGTAGTTCCGGATCCATCGACGAAGTATACCGGTGAAGTTATCACAATAACGAACGCAACATCTAGGGCTAGATAAATGAACGGTTCTAGGGGAGAGGTTTGGTTTGATATGACTGGGAGAACTGGAGCGGGATCGCTCCTGCGGGGTAGCCGTCGCTTGCCGGGTTACCTGCTAATAAGAATACTACAATCATATATGCATAAATTCAAACATGATGCAGGTTCTCGTTGGACTATGAACGTTGTCTTCAGATGGTTAGGGATGACGTCTTCAGACCATGATGTCCTGGGCCGTGAATTGTTTGATGAGAGATTCACAGGCCATGGAATGATGTTCTCTTTGAACAACTAATATTTTACCACACCCAAATTCTATACTATTTTAGTGTAAATATTACTTTTAGATCTAATCTTAATATTTTAAATTTTTATCTTACTCTTAATAGGTTTTATTTAAGAAAATTAAAAAAATAAAATAAATTCACATTCTTAAAATATAAGATTTGTTCCTATGTTTAAATAGAAGAATATATATATATATATATATATATATATATATATATATATATATATATATATATATATATATATATATATACCAACTTGTTTTCTTTTAATTTAAATGTAAGTTATAGTAGTTCTTTTTAGTATAATTTGAACCTTAGTGTAAATAGTGAATTTGCTTATTTATATAGTCCCTTTAAAGTTTAAATTCAATTAACAAAAAGGGTTTAAAAAAATTAAATAAAAAAAATGAAAAAAAAGAATTAAAATAAAAACCTCCCAAACTTCCCACTCCCTCACGTTTCTTCCCCCACCATCCCTAACCTCCAACTTCAAAACCCACGTTCCCCACTCCAAATACAACCAAAAATAAAACTACTAAAATTTCTTTATAAAGAGGAGGGACAACAAAAAAAGAAAAAAAGAAAAAAAAGAGCAAAAAGCTGACGGCAAAACAGAATTTAAGATAAAACAAAATTCTTAAGACTTGAATTCAAGTCTTAGTTTTGAATTGAAGCAGAACGAAACAAAATACAAGAAAAAAGTATAAATTGAAGTCTTTTGTTCAAGTCCGATTTCTATTTTTCACAATTGGAAAAATACACAAAAAATATTTTAGCTTTCTTATTTTATCATGGTGTTTGAAGATGGAATTTGATTGAGGGTTGGTTCTGAGTTCATTCACTGATTGGATATTTCCGTTGCCAGATCGAGTTTTGCTCCCGATTCGCGGTTCCGTACAATTTCTGAAGCGATTTTATCATCTCTAGGTTGGCTATCTCTTAGCTTTTATTTTATTCCTATAAAATGCTTCATCAATTCATGTTTTATATTGCAGCACTTTGGTTCGTATAAATGAAATATTTGTTGATTAATTTGGGTATAACAACCTTACTTTATATATCACTCTTCTTTTATTTTCGATCCTGACGATATTAACTGATTTGTCATAATTTCGTCCAAGCATGTCAAATTTGCTCTGTATTTCTTATTCAAGCCCCAGGTCTTATCTATTGTTCTAGTTTATATAATTTTTCTTTCCTTGTTAAACACCTGCAAACATCAAGTTATGCTCATTTGTGTGTGCCCTTTCATTCATTATTTAGTGCTTACTGAAAATTATTAATGATTGAGACTTTTGGGGTTAAATTCCAAGGTTGGCCTACATCAGTTGATTAATGAATACCAATTGCCTCTATATATTTACACATCTTTTCAATAATTAAGCCTTATCATTCCTTCACAGTAAATCTATAACCTATGATCTTCACAATAATCCCAAACTTAGAAAAATAAATAATGTATGAACATCACAACATACTTTGGGAGCCACTTAATCGTGATTGTGTGCTCGTTCGCGTGACATAATTATGATTTTCAAAAATAAATCAAGCTTTTACCATCTGATTAATATGACTGAATATTTAAAAACAATTTGAATTTATCCGAGTTATTTAAGAAATGCTTAAACTTTTGACAAGTTAAAAATGAGAAGGCATCTACTACTAGTGTTCCAAACCATCCTATACTCCAGAATCAATGAATTACCTATTACGAAAGGCTTAAACTTTGAGAGAATTAGAAACATATAATTTCTTATCATCAATTAAATAACAAGTGAAACAATTTATTTACTATTTGAAAAATAAAGATATAAGCCTTTGATAGCAAAATCCAAGGCGTTCTGATATGGGTTTCAATGATGAATATGGATTGAATGAGATTAACAAGAATTAAAAAGTATCATTGGGCTATATGTTTAGTATCTACTTTGAACGTGATAAGAGGTTTCAACACAACCTTAATTAATTATTATCGTGATTGTGTATACGTTCGCGTGACCTAATTATGATCTTCCACAAATAAATCAAAGTACGCGTTCGCGTGACTTTGCCAAATAATTTTAATAATAATAAAGTGCTATTAATTGTGTACACGTACGCGTGACATGATTCTTGACGTATCGAACGAAATGAGTACACGTACGCATGACTCGTTTCAAGATAATTTCATAATTACGAATAATTCACCAATTAAAAGTGGTGAAATGTAAAACGCACATAGGTTTTAAACACGTAATAATCTGTTAATTAAGCCAGGAATATGATTGTAAAGCGACCGTGTTAAAATTATGAAATTCGGGAGTGCCTCACACCTTTTTCCGGGTTAACATAATTTCTTACCCGGTCTTCTGGTTTTAGCAGATTTTTTAAACAGAATCAATTTTCCTCGATTTGGGATTTATAATAAACCGGTGAGTTGGGACACCATAAACTATCCCAAGTGGCGATTCTGAATAAATAAAGTAATCCCATTTCGATTATGTTACTTTAATTGGAAAAACTCTCTTATCCCACCCTTTCGAGAAACAGGAGGTGTGACAACTTTGATGACTCTCCCTCTAAGCATACTTCATTACTCTTCTTTCACTTGAACTACACGTGACCTGATTCCCTTATAATCCGGGATATGTAGGCTGCCTAAAATCAAGGCTCGGTCACATCTTGTTCTTTTATCTTCTTTTCCTTGTCAAATAATAGTGAGGTCAAAAATCAGTCACCTTGTTCATTTTCTTTGCCTGAAAACTCTCCATTTTTCCAACCAAAGAGGGGCATGCTGTGAACAACTAATTTTTTACCACAATCAAATGTTATATTATTTTAGTGTAAATATTTCTTTTAGGTCTAATCTTGATGTTTTAAACTTTTATCTTATTCTTAATAGATTTTATTTGAAAAAAAATACTCACACTCTTAGAGTACAAATTATATATATATATATATATATATATATATATATATATATATATATATATATGATAGTTTATCTTCTAAAAAAATAAAAAAAACTCAAAAATCTGACTTCTTTAGATAACAACCTCAATCCCATGAATACCCATTTTTAGCCTAACTTCCCACATTTCACGTATCTCCCTTCATCTCTCTCACTCCACACACTCACGTCCTAATACCCACTTCCCCACTTTCTTCACATCAGTTATACAACACACACATCTATATATTTTGGATATCCCCCACACACTTAAAAAAAAAGGAAAAGAAAAAAAAATGGCAAGAAAAGAAGAAAAAAAAAAGAAAAAAAGAGAGAGTGTGCTTGTGTGAGATCTCTCATCTACACTTCACAATAATTACTTATGCTTGTGAAATTGGTATCTCTTCTTTCACAAAATTCCACCACAAATTCCATGTCAAATTTGGAGAAATGAAGGTGCTTCTGTGTTGTTTTCTAAGGCAAAGCCGTTGGAATTTTCGGAAGTTCACAATCTGTATGGAATGGAATCACTGCATCTTATTTAAATGAAATGTTGGTGCACAAATCCTGATATGATGAAAAATTAACTGTCACCCCAAAGTGGCGAGAAATCAGTCAAAACAGCACCCCTCCCCTCCTTTTCACATAATACGCAGCGTTCCTGGGTTGAGAGAATAGTCGAGATTTTGCGATCGATTTTTCGGCACAACTTCCGGTCGTACTTGTTCGTGGTTTAGCCTCCTTTTGATTTTGACACTGTAAAGCAATCAAAGTTCAGAGTAACATCTTAAGGTTCATATCCATCATTTCATTGGTCACACTATTTTTTTTAATATAGGGATAATGGGTTCATTGGTTATTGAATGCTTCTGTAGTTGTTACCATGCCTTAGCTTTCATTTTAATTTCTCTTTATTGATTGATATGTTTTTTATTTGTATCTTCTTCGTTGTAGTTTTGCTTTTATTTAGTTTAGTAAAAATATTTAATTGTTGTCTATTGTTCATCATTTAGGTAAAATAATGGAGGTTTAATATAAATTATTGAATTGGTAAATTGGGTATGTGAAGTTAGGACTAGAGGGTTGCGAATAGAGTTTTGGTTTTGTCTTGCTGTTGTGACCCATTAAATTAACAAAATTGGTTTGACTAGAATTTGGGTGAATGAAATCAACAAGAATTAAAATGTGTCTTTGGGCTATATGTTTAGTAGCTACATTGAGCGCAATAGTATTCTTTAGATATGCTCTTAATTAATTAAATTGTTGTTATTGTGTACACGTTCGCGTGACATAATTAAGATTTTCAAAATAAATCGAGGTACGCGTTCGCGCGACTTTGGTCAAGCTTTCTTAAATAATTAAGTGTTTTGAATTGTCTACACGTACGCGTGATATGATTCTTGACGCTCCAAACAAAAAGAGTAAACGTACACGTGACTCGTTTCGAGTTAATTCTATAATCACGAATACTCAAGTAATTTAAAAGCGGTAAAAGGTAAAACACACATAGGTTCTAAAAATACGTAATTAAGAAATTTAATTAAGACAGGAATGATTGAAATGACCGTGCTAAAACCACGGAACCGGGGAATGCCTAACACCTTCTCCCGGGTTAACATAATTCCTTACCTTGTCTTAGGTTTTGCGGACTTTAAAACAGAGTCAAATTTCCTCGATTTAGGATTCAAAATAAATCGGTTACTTGGGACACCATAAATTATCCCAAGTGGCGACTCTGAAATCGAATAAACAATCCTATTTTGAATAACGTCACTTTAATTGGACAAACTCCATATCCCCTTTCGAAAAAAGGAGGTGTGACATTCTCGGGCTATGAAGATGGTGCCTCCGAACGATGACGCCTTTGAATAATGATAATGCAAATTGAGAGAGATCCTCAGGCCATGACATGGTATCTTCCGGCTATGAGGATGATGTCGTTTTTCAGCCCATGAAATGCAGTAATGTGACTTCCACAAGACAGAGCTTAGTCTTGGGAAATAGAGGGTAAAACTTAGCCGGAAAGAGAAGCGAAGTAAATAATGCTCGAGAGACAGCGCTTAGTCTCGGTGAAAAGCAAATTGGAGGCAGAGATTAGCCTCATGCAAGTATGGAGACAGAGCTTAGTCTCATGCAGAGATGTGGAAGGCAAAGATTAGCCTTATGCAGAATTGTGATGACCCAAAAGGTCATCCCGTGTAATTGTAGCTAAATCTATGTTCTGAGACCATGAAAGCCTCCTTTCATCTCACCTAGATATACGTGCGCAGCCCGGGTGTGTAGCCGGGAAGCCATTATGTGGAAAATTGATAAAATAATATTCTTATAATAATTATTTAAATAAAGTTGACTTTGTATCAACATTTTTGATAAACGGACCAGGATCCGTTATTTGACGGTCCCGGAGGGTCCATAGGAAAATATGGGACCTGGGCATATGCCCGGAATCGAATTCCGAGGTCCCAAGTCCGAGAAATGAATTTTTAAAAGAAAATTATTTTCTGAAAATAATAAAGACTTCTGAAAATGAACTTTGATGTGAAATCTGTGTTATCGAGTCCGTATTATGGTTCCGGAGCCCGAAACAGGTTCAATATGTGTTATGTGAGTCATTTGTAAAATTTGGTAAGAAACGGACTTGGTTTGATGTGTTTTAGATCAAAATTAGAAAATTTAGAAGTTTATGAAGTTTGAGAAAATTCTATAGATTTTGGAGTTTAATTCATTGTTTTTGAAGTATTTTTGGTGGTTTTATTACTTGAATAAGTCCCTAGGATGATTTTGAAGTCGTGTGTATATTTGGTTTTGAGCCCCGAGGGCTCGGGTAAGTTTCGGGTAGGCGTCGGGGTGATTTAGGCTTAGAAAAATCTGGTGTTCTGTTGTTTCTGGTGTTCTGTGATTTACCCTCCGCGATTGCGATGTTCTTATGGCTGGGGGTTGGGAAATTACCGTACACGAATGCAAGGCCTAGGACGCGATCGCAGAGCCTGGGGTTAGTGCTCTACGCGACCGCGAGGGGCCTCACGCGATCGCATAGCGTTAAAGGGATCTGGGGGCTGGGTAGCATATTACTCTGGTCGTTTAGTCGCGATCACGAGGGTCATTGCCCAGTATTCTCCGTGATCGCACTCATTTCTTCGCGATCGCGTAGGTCATTTTATTCCAGTGATTTAAGTGACTCCAAAATAGAACACTTACATGGGATTCCACCATTTCTTCATAAACCCCTTCTTCTCCAAAGTTCTTAGGTGATTCTTGAAGCATTTACTCACCATAATCTCTTAGGTAAGTGATCTTTAACTTATTTTCTTCCATTTTCATCAACATTTACTAGATTCTAGGTCTAAAAACATGAAATCAAAGGTAGAACTCGCGGTTTTGGGTAGAGTTAGGGATTTTCCAATTTTTGGGAATTCGACCTCATTTGGGGTTGGATTTCAAAACAAATTGTATATTTCGGCTCATGGGGGAATGGGTGATCGGGTTTTGGTCCGAACCTCGTGTTTGGACCAAGCGGGCCCGGGGTCAAATTTTGGTATTTTTTGGAAGAATGATGGGAAATGCATAATTAGGCACTGGGATTGAATTATTGAGTCATTATTGATATTGTTGAGTCGATTATGTCTAGATACTATTGTTTCGGAGTTGGATTCGAGAGGGAAAGCAGTGCTAGAGGCTTGACTTGTATTTTTGGAGCCGAGGTAAGTGTTTGGCCTAACCTTAGTTTGAGGGAATAGGTATAGAGTCTTATTTTCTATGTGTATTTCATGTCCAACGTATAGGCGAGGTGACAGGTACCTATATGTTGTGGTCAAGCATACCGGTGAGTCGAATTTTGATGAATTATTTAATGTTCTTTGATATTCTCTGTGCTGTGAATTATTGGGAACCTTGGAAGTGGTACCTTGAAGTTATTTCATGACGTAGAAAGTTATTGATTATGTGTTTGGTCGAGGGTTTAACTGTTGACATTATACTTCTGAGTGAGATTGTTTATAGTTGAGTCCCTTGTCGGGACAATAGAATTTGGTTGGTTATTTCTGTACATTTGAAATGTCGTATTGTTAAACTTTCATATCAAATGTTGCTTTTATATTCATTATGTACGAGGGGACATTCCGTGCCGAATGATTATTATTTATGCACGAGGGGACATTCCGTGCCGATTGACTTTATTATTTATGCACGAGGGGACATTTTGTGCCGAGTGATTGTGAGGCTATGCACGAGGGGTCATGTCGTGCCTTCTCCTGTCTATTTTACTTGTTTCGAGTTGTTACATCCTATTTTACTTCTACATTCCAGTTAGTACTTGATTCTACTGTTTTAGCAATTGTTGCCCTTTTATCCCCAACATGTTCTTCCCCATAGCTGTATTTCTTGTTTATTTCCTGCATATTATTGAACTGCACAGGTAATATTTGTTGTCGTGTTCTAGCCTCGTCACTATTTCGCGGAGGTTAGGCCCGGCACTTACTCAGTACATGGGGTCGGTTGTACTGATGCTACACCTACACTTCTTTATGTTGTGCAGATTACGCAGCCGGAACCAGTGGACATCGTTAGAGGGAGTATCCTTCAGTCCATTTCAGACGACACCGAGGTAGTTTCGCAGGCGTTCGTGGATTTCGGCGTCACTGTCTATCTTTCATTCTGTCATCTATGTGTTTCCAGACAGATATATCATTTTGTTTCAAACTGTTGTCTTTAGCTAAATCTTAGACTGGTTCGTGAGGTTGTGACTCCATCTCTAGATTTTTTACTTAAAGGGATTTCTTCTTTATTGTCTATTGTTATTTAGATTTTTTTAAGATTCCGCATTTTATCTCAATTATCAAGTCAGTGTTTATTACTTTCACTTGTTAATAAATCAATTCAGTTAACACGTTGGCTTGCCTAGCGAGTGCAACGTTAGGCGCCATCATGGCCTGGAGGTGGGATTTCGGGTCGTGACAAGTTGGTATCAGAGCACTAGGTTTCTTAGGTCTCACAACTCATGAACAAACTTGGTAGAGTCTGAGGGATCGGTACGGAGACGTATGTACTTATCCCCTAGAGGCTGCGAAGTTAGGAATAAATTTTTTGTCGTGCGATTTGAATTATAAATGCTAATTGAGTTTCGATTCTATTCTCTCGCAGATGGCGAGAATGCGTGCTTCCTCATCTACTGATCAGCAGTTCGATCCTCCTATTGCAGCTCCTACGAGGGGCCGAGGCCGTAAGAGAGGCCGAGGCAGGGGCAGGGCTCAGCCCAGAGTAGCAGCCTAGTAGAGGACCCACAGTTAGACTCTGGCGGTGAGGTTCCTACTCAGACAGTCCCAGTTGGACCAGCTCAGGTCCCAGAGGGGTTCATTGCCACCCCGGTGCTTCGGGACACTCTAGTCCGCTTAGTGGGACTCATGGAGAGTGTGGCTCAGGCCGGTCTTCTTCCTACTGCACCAGTCATTTCTCAGGCTGGGGGAGGTACTCAGACCCCTGCTACTCGCACACCAAAGCAGCTAGATCCTCAGTTTCAGACTCTGACACCTCAGACGGCCGGAGTAGCTCAGCCGGGCATTGTGGCACCGGCAGTTAAGGGAGCAGCTATGTCAGCAGATGCTTTATGGAGATTGGATAGATTCACCAAGTTATTCACTACTACATTTACTAGTGTACCATCAGAGGATCCCCAGGATTATTTGGACAATTGTCATGAGGTTCTTCGGAACATGGGCATAGTAGAATCCAATGGAGTTGATTTTGCTACTTCTCATCTTTCGGGTTCTGCCAAGACTTGGTGGAGAGACTATTTCTTGACCAGGCCAGCTGGGTCTGCATCATTGACTTGGGCTCAGTTCTCCGAGTTATTCTTGGGAAAGTTACTTCCATTTACTCAGAGGGAGGATCTTCGGAGGCAGTTTGACCGCCTCTAGTAGGGATCTATGTATGTCACTCAGTACGAGACCAGGTTCATCACTCTAGCTCGGCATGCTATTATGATACTCCCCACTGATCGTGAGAGAGTGAGAAGGTTTATTGAGGGTTTAGCTCCGCCCATCAGCTTCAGATGGCCAAGGAGTCAGGTAGTGATATTTCATTCCAGGATGCTGTCAATGTGGCCAGGAGGATTAAGATGATTTTGTCAGAGGGTGGTGGTCAGGGGGATAACAAGAGGCCCCGTCACTTCGGTCGATTCAGTGGAGCCTCATTTGGGGGCAGGGATTCTTTCGGCAGAGGACATCCTCCCGGACCCTATCAGCCGGCACTTCAGGTAGCTCACAGTGCACCGCCAGCTCCTATTAGTGCACCACCAGCACCTATCAGTGCACTGCCACTTCAAAGCTTCCAGGGTGGTTATGAGGGTCGACAGGGCCAGTTCCAGAGTCAGCAGCCACAGCAGCAGAGGCCTTGTTATTCTTGCAGTGGTACAGGGCTTATTTCCAGGTTTTGCCCCGAGGTTTTGGTGGGTCTCAGTATCAGGGTTCACGTGCCATAGTTCCCGCATCAGGTGCACCCTCACCTCCTCAGCCAGCTAGGGGTGGTGGTCGTGGTTCCAGAGGTGGAGGTCAGACTCATAGAGGTGTAGGACATGCCACGAGAGGTAGAGGTCAGGCCGCAGTAGGTCGACCTAGTGATGTTCAAGTTGGAGGGGCTCAGCCCTGGTGCTATGCTTTTCCTGCCAGGCCTGATGCTGAGGCTTTTGATGCCGTTATTACAGGTACGATTTCAATTTGCAGCCGAGAGGCTTCGGTGTTATTTGATCCGGGTTCTACATTCTCCTATGTGTTTTCATATTTTGCCTTTTATTTGAGTATGCCCCGTGATTCCTTGAGTACTGATGTGCATGTGTCTACATCGGTGAATGATTCTATAGTGGTAGATCGAGTCTACCGTGCTTGCTTAGTAGTTATTGGTGCTCTGGAGACTAAGGTTGATCTTTTGCTTCTTGATATGGTTGACTTTGATGTTATATTGGGGATGGATTGGTTATCCCCCTATTATGTTCGTGATTCTGGCACCGAGGTTCCTTCCCTGGAGTCTGTGCCCGTGGTTCGTGAGTATCCAAAGGTATTCCCTGCTGACCTGCCGGGTATGCCACCCGACAGGGGTATTGATTTTTGTATTGAGGTAGCTCAGGGCACTCAGCCTATTTCTACTCCGTCCTATCGTATGGCCCCGCCAGAGTTGAAGAAATTGAAGGAGCAGTTGCAGGATTGGTTGAATAAAGGCTTAATTAGGCCTAGTGTTTCTCCTTGGGGTGCTCCAGTGTTGTTTGTCAAGAAGAAAGATGGCTCGATGAGGATGTGTATTGACTACCGACAGTTGAATAAGGTTACTATCAAGAATAAGTATCCTTTGCCGAGGATTGATGATCTATTTGACCAGCTTCAGGGTGCTACAATATTCTCCAAGATAGACTTGAGATCTGGTTACCATCCGCTGAGGATTAGAGATTCTAATGTCCCTAAGACAACCTTTCGCACTCGTTATGGGCACTATGAGTTTTTGGTGATGTCTTTTGGGTTGACTAATTCTCCTGCTGCATTCATGGAGTTGATGAACCGAGTGTTCATGCCTTATTTGGACTCGTTTGTTATTGTTTTCATTGATGATATATTGATATACTCTCGTAGCCGAGAGGAGCATGAGCAGCACCTTAGAGTCGTCCTCCAGACTCTGAGGGATAGTCAGTTGTATGCCAAATTTTCCAAGTATGAGTTCTGGTTGAGTTCAGTTTCATTTCTAGGCCATGTGGTATCGTCAGAGGGTATTCAGGTGGATCCCAAGAAGATTTCAGCAGTCAGAGATTGGCCTAGACCCACCTCACCTACAGAGATTCGGAATTTCTTGGTCTTAGCAGGTTATTATCGCCGGTTTGTGGAGGGCTTTTCATCCATTGCAGCCCCGATGACCAGATTTACTTAGAAGGGTGCCTAGTTCAGGTGGTCGGAGGAGTGTGAGGCGAGCTGTCAGAAGCTCAAGGCAGCCTTGACCACGACACCGGTGTTAGTTTTGCCCACAGGTTCAGGGCCATATACCGTGTATTGTGATGCTTCATGGGTGGGACTTGGTGTAGTGTTGATGCAGGATGGAAAGGTTATAGCCTGTGTTTCTTGTCAGTTGAAGGTTCATGAGAAAATCTATCCAGTTCATGACTTGGATTTAGCAGCGATTGTGCATGCATTGAAGATTTGGAGGCATTATTTGTATGGTGTGTCATGTGAGGTGTTCACGGATCATAAGAGCTTGCAGTATCTGTTCAAACAGAAGGAGTTGAAAATGAGGCAGAGGAGATGGTTATAGTTGCTGAAGGATTATGATATTACCATTCTTTATCATCCGGGGAAAGCCAATGTGGTGGCCGATGCTTTGAGCCGGAAGTCATCCAGTATGGGTAGTCTTGCTTATTTATCAGTCGGAGAGCGACCGCTTGCGTTGGATGTTCAGGCCTTGGCCAACCCATTTATGAGATTGGAGGTTTCTGAGACTGGCAGTGTGTTGGCCCATACCGTGGCCCGTTCTTCATTGTATGATCGTATTCGGTCCAGGAAGTATGATGATCGCCATCTATGTGCTCTTAGAGATACGGTTCGGCACGGCGGTGCCAAGCAGGTCACGGTGGATGATGAGGGAGTTTTGAGAATGCAGGGTCGTATTTGTATACCTGATGTTGATGGTATTCGGGAGTTGATACTACATGAGGCCCATAGTTCCTGGTATTCTATTCATCCGGGAGCCGCAAAGATGTATTAGGACTTACGGCAACATTATTGGTGGTGGAGGATGAATAAGAATATTGTAGCATATGTAGCTTGGTGCTTGAACTGTCAGCAGGTTAAGTACGAGCACCAGAGACCCGGTGGTTTGATGCAGCAGATTCAGCTTCCCGAGTGGAAGTGGGAGCGTATCACCATGGATTTC
Source organism: Nicotiana paniculata (assembly GCA_005239505.1). Classification (NCBI taxonomy): domain Eukaryota; kingdom Viridiplantae; phylum Streptophyta; class Magnoliopsida; order Solanales; family Solanaceae; genus Nicotiana; species Nicotiana paniculata. Next base: position 30,457 of record ML364940.1, on the reverse strand, counting down.
GTAGTTGGACTCCCATGGACTCAGAGGTTGTTTGATGTAGTATGGGTCATTGTGGATAGGCTGACCAAGTCAGCACTCTTCATCCAAGTATCCGTTTCGTATTCAGCAGAGAAGTGGAAAAGATCTATATGAGAGAGATTGTTAGATTGCATGGTGTGCCCATATACATTATATCAGACCGAGGTACTCAGTTTACCTCCCATTTCTGGAGAGTATTTCAGTGAGAGTTGGGCACACAGATTGATTTGAGCATAACATTTCATCCTCAGACAGACGGACAGTTCGAGCGTACTATTCAGATTTTGGAAGATATGTTGCGAGCTTGTGTCATTGACTTTGGTGGTTTATGGGACCAGTTCTTGCCTTTAGTTGAGTTTTCCTACAACAATAGCTATCAGTCGAGAATTAAGATGGCCCCGTATGAGGCGTTGTATGGTAGGCGATGTAGGTCTCCAGTCGGATAGTTTGACCCGGGAGAGGCTAGATTGTTGGGTTTGAGTTAGTCCAGGATGCCTTGGACAAGGTGAAGATCATTCAGGATAGACTTCGTACAACTCAGTCCAGGCAGAAGAGTTATGCGGATCGCAGAGTTCGAGATTTGGCATTTATGATAGGAGACCGGGTATTTCTTCAGGTGTCGCCCATGAAGGGCGTAATGAGATTCGGAAAGAAGGGCAAGTTGAGCCCTAGGTACATTGGTCCATTTGAGATTCTGGATAAGGTAGGATAGGTGGCCTACAGACTTGCCTTGCCACCTAGTTTGTCAGTCGTGCATCCGGTATTTCACGTATCTATGCTCCGGAGGTATATTGCGAATCCATATCATGTACTTGACTTCAGTGGTGTCCAGTTGGACAAGGATTTGTCTTATGAGGAGCAACTGGTAGCTATTTTAGATCGACAGGTGCGGCGGTTGGGATCGAAGAGTTATCCTTCGGTTCGTGTTCAGTGGAGAGGTCAACCTGTTGAGGCAGCTACCTGGGAGTCCGAGTCCGAGTCCAATATGCGGAGCCGATATCCCTATCGTTTCCCCGCTTCAGGTATTCTTCTATGTCCATTCGAGGACGAACGTTTATTCTAGAGGTGGAGATTGTGATGACCCAAAAGGTCATCCCGTGTAATTGTAGCTAAATCTATGTTCCGAGGCCATGAAAGCCTCCTTTCATATCACCTAGATATGCATGCGCAGCCCGGGTGTGTAGCCAGGAAGCTGTTATGTGGAAAATTGATAAAATGATTTTCTTTATAATAATTATTTAAATAAAGTCAACATTTTTGATAAACGGACCCGGTCCCGGAGGGTCCATAGGAAAATATGGGACTTGGGCGTATGCCCGGAATCGAATTCCGAGGTCCCAAGTCCGAGAAATGAAATTTTAAAATAAAATTGTTTCTGAAAATAATAAAGACTTTTGAAAATAAACTTTGATGTGAAATCTGTGTTATCGGGCCCGTATTATGGCTCCGGAGCCCGAAACAGGTTCAATATGTGTTATGTGAGTTATCTGTAAAATTTGGTAAAATACAGACTTGGTTTGACGTGTTTCGGACCAAAATTGGAAAATTTAGAAGTTTATGAAGTTTGAGAAAACTCTACAGATTTTGGAGTTTAATTCATTGTTTTTAAGTTATTTTGGTGGTTTTATTACTAAAATAAGTCCGTAGGATGATTCTGAAGTCGTGTGTATATTTGGTTTTGAGCCCCGAGGGCTCGTGTAAATTTCGGGTAGGCGTCAGGGTGATTTAGGCTTAGAAAAATATGGTGTTCTGTTGTTTCTTGTGTTCTGTGATTTACCCTCCGCGATCGCAGTGTAATTCACGCGATCGCGATGTTCATATGGCTGGGGGTTGGGAAAGTACCCGACGCAAACGCAGGCCCTAGGACGCGATCGCAGAGCCTGGGGGTAGTGCTCTACGCGACCGCGAGGGGCCTCATGCGATCACATAGCGTTAAAGGGATCTGGGGGCTAGGTAGCATATTACTCTACGTGAACGCGGTTGTTTGATCGCGATCGCAAGGGTCATTGTCCAGTACTCTCCGTGATCGCACTCATTTATTCCCGATCGCGTAGGTCATTTTTGCCCAGTGATTTAAATGACCCCAAAATAGAACACTTACACGGGATTCCACCATTTTTTCATAAACCCCTTCTTATCCAAAGTTCTTAGACGATTCTTGAAGCATTTACTCACCATAATATCTTAGGTAAGTGATCTTTAACTTATTTTCTTCCATTGCTATCAACATTTACTAGATTCTAGGTCTAAATTTATGAAATCAAAGGTAGAAATCGGAGTTTTGGGTAGAGTTAGGGCTTTTCCAATTTTTGGGAATTCGACCTCATTTTGGAGTTGGATTTCAAAACAAATTGTGTATTCGGGTTCGTGGGGTAATGGGTGATCGGGTTTTGGTCCGAACCTCGTGTTTGGACCAAGCGGGCCCGGGGTCGAATTTTGGTATTTTTGGAAAAATGATGGGAAATGCATAATTAGGCGTTGGGATTGAACTATTGAGTAATAATTGATATTGTTGAGTCGATTATGTCTAGATACTATCGTTTCGGAGTTGGATTCGAGAGGGAAAGCAATGCTAGAGGCTTGACTTGCATTTTTGGAGCCGAGGTAAGTGTTTGGGCTAACCTTAGTTTGAGGGAATATGTATAGAGTCTTATTTGCTATGTGTATTTCATGTCCAACGTATAGGAGAGGTGACGGGTACCTATATGTTGTGGTCAAGCATGCCCGTGAGTCAAATTTTGATGAGTTATTTAATGTTCTTTTATATTCTCTGTGCTGTGAATTATTGGGAACCTTGGAAGTGGTACCTTGAGGTTATTTCATGACGTAGAAAGTTATTGATTATGTGTTCGATCGAGGGTTTAACTGTTGACATTATACTTCTGAGTGAGATTGGTTATAGCTGAGTCCCTTGCCGGGATAATAGAATTTGGTTGGTTATTTATGTACATTTGAAATGTCGTATTGTTAAACTTTCATATCAAATGTTGCTTTTATATTCATTATGCATGAGGGGACATTCCGTTCTGAGTGATTATTATTTATGCACGAGGGGACATTCCGTGCCGAGTGACTTTATTATTTATGCACGAGGGGACATTCAGTGTCGAGTGATTGTGAGGCTATGCACGAGGGGTCATGTCATTCCTTCTCCTGTCTATTTTACTTGTTTCGAGTTGTTACTTCCTGTTTTACTTCTACATTCCAGTTAGTACTTGATTCTACTGTTTTAGCAATTGTTGCCCTTTTATCCCCAGTATGTTCTTCCCCGTAGTTGTATTTCTTGTTTATTTTCTGCTATATTATTGAACTGCACAGGTAATATTTGTTGTCGTGTCCTAGCCTCGTCACTACTTCGCCGAGGTTAGGGTCGGCACTTACTCAGTACATGAGGTCGGTTTTACTGTTACTACACCTGCACTTCTTTATGTTGTGCAGATTACGCAGCCGGAACCAATGGACATCGTTAGGGGGAGTATCCTTCAGTCCATTTCAAACGACATCGAGGTAGTTCCGCAGGCGTTCGTGGATCTCGGCGTCACTGTCTATCTTTCATTATGTCATCTATATGTTTCCAGACAGATATATCATTTTATTTCAAATTGTTGTCTTTAGCTAAATCTTAGCCTGGTTCGTGAGGTCGTGACTCCATTTCCGGGTTTTGTACTTAAAAGTATTTATTCGTTATTGGTTGTTGTTATTTAGATTTTGTTAAGCTTTCGCATTTTATCTTAATTATCTAGTTAGTGTTTATTACTTTCACTTGCTAATAAATCAATTCAGTTAACACGTTAGCTTGCCTAGCGGGTGCAATTTTAGGCGCCATCATGGCCTGGAGGTGGGATTTCGGGTCGTGACAAGAATGAATGCAGAGATCAGCCTTATGCAAGATAAGGCAGAAATTAGCCTTATGCAAGATGGAAGACAGAGATTAGCCTTACGCAAATAGGAAGACAGAGATTAGCCTTATGCAGATGGAGACAAAAATTAGCCTCATGCAAATGGAGGTAGAGCTTAACCTCATGCAGATAGGAAGGCAGATATTAGCCTTATCAAAATGGAGGTAGAGCTTAACCTCATGCAGAATGCGGGACAGAGCTTAGTCACATGCAAGATGATGGCAGATATTATCCTTATGCAAAATGAAGGCAGAACTTAGCCTTATGCAGAAGATTAAATAGTAAATGACAGTAGAATTTCTTAGTTGGCAGCATGCTTTGATATTGTGATTGTTGTGAGCATTGTGACTATGGAGCATTGTTTATTCGTGCTGATAGCAAATGTCAGCAAATGTGATGGTTTCGAGGATTGTGATTTTGAAAATGTTCGTTCTTTGTTCCTGCATCCAAAGAAAAATCATGAGTTTTGTAGATGGGGGAGGTTGATTCGTGTCTCCGCTGGATTTACTTGCTTCACTCTGCTTGGTCTGATGATTCTGTTTGCGTCATCGGGGTAGCATTTGCTGAACAGAGCTATATTTTGAAAACGTGCATGATTTTATAAAGACATAGTAAAAATATATTTTGAGAAATTTAGATGAACCGATGACCGTGACATGGTTCAAGAAATTGCAACCACTCATGCTACGGAATTTTGAGGGTCCTCCTCAAAATTCTGCCCCAGTTAGATGGTTGATGATTCTGACCATTATACATGCTGCGATCGGCTAAACTTGCTTCGGAATTTTGAGGGTCCTCCTCAAAATTCTCCCCCAGTTTCTAATTGCGGGGGAAATGAGATTTTTATTGAATTATGATTGAACCCATAGGGCTGCCTACGTATCCCCTCTTAAACGGGAATCAGGTCAGGCATAGTTCAATTCACATCGAAGAAAAGCATAGAAAGTTACACATAATATCGTTTGACTGCATCTGAATTGATTGGCTTTGGCCAAACTTCTCCGTCCATTTCTGAAAGTATGAGAGCTCCTCCTATCAATACTCGGTGAACCATATATGGACCTTTCCATTTGGGAGAAAAATTTCCCTTTAGCTTCGTCTTGATGTAGAAAAATCTTCTTTAACACCAGCTGCCCCGGTGTGAACTGTCTTGGCTTGACTCTCTTGTTGAAGGCTCTGGACATTCTATTCTTATAAAGTTGACCATGACATAATGCATTCATCCTTTTCCCATCTATGAGAGACAACTGCTCGTAGCGGACTTTTATCCACTCTGCGTCGCTGAGCTCAGCTTCTTGTATGATTCTTAAGGAAGGGATCTCCACTTCGGCAGGGATAACAAATTCCGTATCATAAACCAGTAAATAAGTAGTTTCCTCGGTTGATGTGCGGACTGTGGTGCGATATCCCAGTAAGGCGAATGATAATTTTTCATGACACTGTTTGTGCTTTTCTATCGTCTTTCTCAATATCTTTTTGATGTTCTTGTTGGCAGCTTCCACAGCTCCATTCATCTGTGGTCTATAGGCTTTGGAATTCTTGTGCTTGATTTTGAAAGTCTCGCACATGGCTTTCATCAGATCACTGTTGAGATTGGAGTCGTTGTCGGTGATGATTGACTCCGGAACCCCGAACCGACAAATGATACGGTCACGGACAAAGTCTGCCACGACTTTCTTAGTCACTGCTTTTTATGATGCCGCTTCAACCCGTTTGGTGAAGTAATCAATAGATACTATGATGAACCTGTGCCCATTTGAGGCTGTGGGCTCGATTGGTCCAATAACGTCCATTCCCCAGGCGACGAACGGCCAAGGTGAGCTTGTTGCATTGAGCTCATTTGTGGGTACCTTTATCATATCTGCATGTACCTGACATTGATAGAATTTCCGGACATATTGGATGCAGTCTGTTTCCATGTTCATCCAGAAATAACCGGCTCTGAGTATTTTCTTTGCTAAGACAAAACCATTCATGTGTGGGCCACAGGTCCCAGCATGTATCTCTTCGAGTAGCCTGGAGGCTTCCTTTGCATCATCAAATCTTAATAATCCCCAGTAAGGACTCCTTCTGTACAGGTTTCCTCCGCTGAGAGAGAAATTGTTGGACAATCTCCGGAGCGTGCGTTTCTGAGTGTGATTTGCAAGCTCTGGGTACTCTCCCTTTGACAAATATTCCCTGATGTCTTGGAACCATGGCCTCCCATCTGCTTCTTCTTCAATGTGGTCACAGTATGCCGGTTGGCTATGGATATTTACTGGAATAGGATCAATGAAGTTCGTGTCTGGATGCTGTATCATGGATGATAGAGTGGCCAATGCATCAACAAACTCGTTCTGAATTCTAGGGACGTGCCGAAATTCTCTCTTTGTGAACCTTGTTCTCAATTCCTGCACATGGTGAAGATATTGAAATATCTTGGAATTCATGGTATCCCATTCTCCTTGTACTTGGTGTACTAGCATATCTGAGTCACCAATTACTAGCAACTCCTGGATATCCATGTCAATGACCATATTGATCCCTAAGATGCAGGCTTCATATTCCGCCATATTGTTAGTGCAGGGAATTCTGAGTTTGGCAGATGCGGGGTAGTGTTGACCTGTTTCCAATATCAGGACGGCTCCAATGCCGACTCCTTTGAAATTGGCTGCTCCGTCGAAGAACATTCTCCACCCATCATAGGATTCTGCAATGTCTTCCCCTATGAATGACACTTCTTCATCGAGAAAATACGTTTTCAGGGGTTCATATTCTCCTCCCACGGGATTCTCGATAAGATGATTTTCCAATGCTTTCTCCTTGACCGCTTTCTGAGTCACACAGACGATGTCGAACTCACTCAACAAGATTTTCCATTTGGCCAGTTTGCCAGTGGGCATGTGCTTCTGAAAGATATATTTCAAGGTATCCATCCTTGATATGAATACGTTGTGTAGGCACAGAAGTAATGCCTCAGCTTCTGGGCTACCCAGGTTAGAGCACAACAGGTACGTTCCAGTAGAGAATATCATGCCCCATGTGGAGTGAACTTCTTACTCAGATAATAAATAGCATGTTCCTTTCTCCATGTCTTGTCGTGCTATCCCAGAACGCAGCCAAAAGATCCATCTAAACCGCAAGGTAGAGTAGTAACGGTCTACCTGGCTCTGGTGGGACCAAAACTGGTGATGTTGAAAAGTATTCCTTGATTATGTCGAAAGCTTTCTGACAATCATCCGTCCATTAGTTCGTATCATCTTTCTTCAACATCTTGAACATTGGTTCACATATAACCGTGGACTGGGTTATGAATCGGCTGATGTAGTTAAGGCGTCCCAGGAAACTCACCACATCTTTCTTATTCTTTGGTGATGGAAATTCTTGGATGGATTTGACCTTTGATGGATCCAGTTCTATTCCTCGACGGCTGACGATGAACCCAAGCAATTTACCAGCAGGAACTCCGAACGCACACTTTGTGGGGTTTAACTTCAAGTTGTACTTTCGCAGCCTGTCGAAGAATTTTCTCAAATTTGTTGTATGGTAAGTGACTCTCTTGGACTTGATGATGACATCATCCACATAAACCTCAATTTCTTTATGTATCATATCATGGAAGATAGTGGTCATAGCTCTCATATAGGTGGCCCCAGCATTCTTTAGGCCGAACGACATCATTTTATAACAGTAAACTCCCCACGGCGTAATGAAAGCTGTTTTCTCAGTGTCTTCCTCGTCCATCCAAATCTGGTGGTAACCAGCAAAACAATCCACGAACGATTGAAGTTCATGCTTTGCACAATTTTCAATCAAGATGTTTATGTTCGGGAGAGGAAAATCATACTTCGAACTAGCCCGATTGAGATCCCGTAGTCGACACAAACTCTGACCTTTCCATCTTTCTTTAGCACTAGCACGATGTTGGCTAACCATATCGGATATTCAACTACCCTGAGAACATTGGCGTTGATTTGCTTGGTAACTTCCTCTTTGATTTCAGACTCGTATCAGGCTTGAATTTTTTGAGCTTCTACTTTACCGGCGGGCACATTGGATTGGTTGGTAACTTGTGAGCCACAATGGATGTACTTAGACCAGTCATGTCATCGTACGACCATGAAAATATGTCTTCATACTCTTTCAAGAATTGTGTGTATTCCACTTTCTTTGATGGCAATAAAAAATGAATGTTGATACGAGTTTCCTTGACAGATTCTGAATCTCCCAGGTTGACTATCTCGATTTAGTCCAGATTAGATTTAGGTCTATTTTCAAAATCCTCAACTTCTCTGATAATTTCATCGGGTATGGTATCTTCTTCCTCTGAATCACTGTCCTTTTGTTGCGTTGTCTCATTGCATGTCACAGTCATTGGTTCATCAAGACAGGAAATAGTAATGTTGTAAGATAAAATAATGAGAGAAAATGATAATAAATGAATATAGATTCGTTGAAACATAAAAGTGATTTTCGAATGTTTTGGAAAATTGGAGATTTTATTGGAAAATGCAAAAAATGGAAATGCGGAAAAGGAAATCATTAGCAAAATGAAATAAACAATGCTTGTTCAGCCTTGCTACCCTGGGACTCGTCGGGCCCTGGATGGTTTGACAGTCCAATTCTTGAGGAATGATCCCTTACTCACAGCTTGGATGGTAGGGCCTTCCTCTTCCTCCTCCTCAACAATAAACAACAGTCCATGTCACCATCTTCTAGGAATAAATCTTTCAAAGCTGCCAGAGTTTCTTCTTCTTCTAACCCCCATATGATATCAGCTTGCCGGAAAGTCTGCTCCAAATGTGGTATAGGCTGTTCCAATGGATAGTAGGTACTGCGCCATGGTGGCGACTAGTCTTCGTACTCCTGCAAAGTGTATTTGTATCCCAGCCCAAAAGTGGTTCCATGGTGCTTCAACTGTAGTGGTTTGGAAATCCCCTGAAGATTTTTCCCGAGTCCTCTACCGGGCTCGTATCCATTCCAGTTCAGTATGCTTTCAATCTTACTGTCCCACCATTTGTCTTTATCTACTGCATTGATCCGTTCAATGTGGTGGTAGGTTTCTCTGCCCAACCTTCTTCTACCTTCAATCGCCAGGATAGTCTGGCGACCATAGATACGGTCGCCTCCGTCTCCATGGATGATCACTTCCTGGTGGTTCCATTCAAATTTTACCACCTAATGCAATGTCGATGCTACATCCCCAGTGGAATGTATCCATGGACGTCCCAACAACAGATTATAGGATGCCGATATGTCTATCACCTGAAATTCAATTTCGAACCATGTAGGTCCCATCTACAGACAAAGACTGATTTCGCCGATGGTAGACCTCTGAGAACCATCAAAAGCCTTTATATTCATAGATCCTTCTTTGATCTCGTGCAGTCCCTTGCCCAATTTCTTGAGTGTTGTCAACGGACAGATGTTGAGGCTGGATCCCCCGTCGATCAGAATCCTGGTGATGAATTAGTCCTCACATTGCACAGTGATGTGTAGTGCTTTGTTATGACTTAGCCATTCAGGCGGAAACTCTTCCTTGTGGAAAGTGATATTGTGACTCTCCAGTACTTGACCTACCATATTGGCCATTTCTCCACTAGTTATGTTATTTGGCACATATGCTTCGGTCAACACTTTCATCAAAGCATTCCTGTGTGTCTCTGAATTCTGCAGAAATGACAGAATGGATATCTGGGCTAGAGTTTTGTTCAGTTGATCGATAACTGAGTATTCCATGTCCTTCACCTTCCTCCAAAGATCATCTGGGCATGTCTCAATGACGGGTGGCCTATTGGAAGCATTCTTTCTAGACTCTGCCAAGTGTTCAGGTGTATAGACCTTGTCGGTCCTTGTCATCCCCTGTGCAGCACCAGTTTCTTCTATCTTGACTTTACTTTTCCTTCTTGCTTCAGCCGTGTAATCCCAAGGTACGACCTTGTCGTTGAAAGGTGGCGTGGTTGACACTGTCACTGTGATTGGTGCAGCTAATTTCACTTTAAATGGAATGGGTGCCTTAGCAGGCGACATGATTTCAACCTCGAACGAAAAATGTGTGTTTGCAGGTGGTGTCGTTTCAAACTTGAATGAGAGTAACGCATTAACCTCGACGTCTTCGGATGGTTGAATCTGTACTATGATGGGATATAGAGTGACTGCTTGCTTCTTTGGGTCATCACCTTCTATGATTAACCCGATCGACCCATCTAGGTCCCAATCTTCTTCTATCTATATCATATTGACACCCCTATGGTCTGGAAGCGGATTATTGCGAACATTGGGAGAAGCTTCTTTTGCCTGGATGACCTTGTTATCGATCATAGACTGGATCTTATCCTTCAATGAGCGACATTCATCAATTGTATGCCCCTTCATGCTGGAATGGTATGCACGTCTTGTTTGGATTGACCCATTGGGATGGATTTTCAGGGGTTATAGAAGGGATAGGAGTGACATAACCAACAACTTTTAATCTTTCATACATCTGGTCAATAGGTTCATCAACGGAAGTGTATTATTTAGGAGGTCTACGATCAAAGTTGGGTCGAGGTCTCGGGAAATTTTGGCAAGCAGGGGGTGATTGAAAGTGAGATGGCTGAGATTTGTAGGTATGATAAACAGGAGCTAGTTGAGAATATCTGGGGGAAGTAGGCTGATATGTAGATGGAGGTGCTGGCTGATAGGTGGGCGAAGGTGCTTGATAGGTGAGTGGGGAAGTTCTGTATACCAACGGAGATTTGGGTCCCTGTGCAACCATTATCGTTCCTGCATCTTTCTTCTTGGATATACCACCAGACTGCAAGGCTTTGTTGGTGGCCTGTAGGGCTTCAAAGTTAGTGCCATTCCATTCTTGATACCTTCTTCAATTCTCTCACCCAGCTTGATGATGTCAGAGAATTTGTGGTTTTCAATTACCATTAACCTCTCATAATACTGCGGGTCTTGTGCCCGAATGAAGAATTTGTTAATTTGTTCTTCCTCTAGGGCAGGCCTGACCTTTGCTTCTTCAGATCTCCAGTGAGAGGCATACTCGCGAAAAGTTTCGGTGGGCTTCTTTTTAAGGTTTCGGATGCAGAACACGTCTGGTGCATTCTCTGTATTGAACCTGAATCGGTCCATGAAGTCAGATACCATACTTACCCAGTCGGACCACTTCTTAGGGTTTTGGCTGATGTACCAAGATAAAGCATCTCCTGTGAGTCTCCTCATGAACAATTTCATGCGAATCTTCTCGTCTCTTCCTACTCCAACCAATTTATCACAATAGGTCCTCAGATGGACCCTGAGATCACCTGTACCATCGAACATTTTGAACTGAGGAGATTTGTAACCCTCCAGTAGTTCAACATCGGGCTGTATGCAGAGATCTTCGTAGTACAACCCTTCGACTCCCTTGCTTCCTTCAACGCCCTGAACTCGACTAGTCACTTCTTGAGTTCCTCATCCAAATTCTTAATGAGCATATCCTTCTCACTAGATTCAGGTGTGTAATCAATGTGTTGGGTGGAGTGAGGTAGAGTCTCCACGTATATGGGGTTGTTCTGATGACCTGGTGTTTGAGCATAGAGGTGGTCACCTGTGGAGTCTTGTGGTTCAGGGATAATCATCGGGGTATTTATTGGAGCGTGGAAAGTGTTGTGCTGGTGCTGGTGCTATGGTGGGATAATTTTTTTTTCCGGTGGAGTTTTATGATGATGAGTTGTGGGAGGGTTCTGTTTGTTTGGGGTGTTCTGAGGAGGTATGGGATTTTGAGTGACATCTGGGACACTGAGTGAGAAGGATAAATTTGCCAAGTTTCGGACATGCTCAAGCTCCCCTTGGAGTTTCAACAACCTTTGCTCGAGTTGTGACATAGGATCATTCTGAACCTGAGTACCTTCATTGTCAAAAGCTTCTGTTCGTTCCACTGGCGTTGTGTTTTCCTGTCTGATGTTTCCATAATCTTCCATTTTGCCTTTGACTTTGCCTTTAAGTGGACTAAGAGGAGGAGTGGTGGAGGGCCCCTGGATCTTATGTGATATAATGATGATGCCAGAATGCACGAACCAACCTTTGGGGAGGGGAATAATCAAAAGAAAGAAAACAAAAGCAAGAACAAAAGGTAGCCAAGTCAGTGAGGATCATGAGAAAATATTGCAGTATTTAAACACGTAGTGCAGGAATAAAAGCGTGTCCTAATTTGGGAGCCTCGTTGTGCCAGAGATAGGCCTAGCGACAAGTTGATTTTGGAGAACTTAGATGCAAAAATGCCTCATTTCATTAATAAAAAATAGACGAGTCCAAAATGACACTAAAATAATTAGCAGGAAATAAAGTCACTAATGGCACTTGGCCTTATTACATTGGTAAAAGCAATGAAAAGGAAACCTAGAGTACTTAGTCCTTGAAGAACCTTCCCGAGGCTTGGTCTTCTTGGTTCTGTCAATTAGGTTCCCCAGGTCGTGCATGCCCAACAGTAGGTATACCCTTGCTAGATGCCCTCCTTCGTTTCCTTCAGCATTCTGGTAGTCGGCGAGCCTTTTTCTTGTCTTTTCTTCTAGCTCTATCAGACCCTGCTCCAAATATTCCAACCTTTCACTAGACTTGATGGCCCTTTCCTTCCACTCATCGATCAGTTCCATATTAGTCTTGTGTTGCTCCAGATGCTTGGCCTCGGACTCACGAAGCCTTTTGCGCAGATTATTGTATTTCACCTGAGCCTCAGCCACTTCGTCTATGACCATGTTTCTGGTGATGCCTGGCTAAACTATCCCTGCTACGTTGTCTTCCAACCATGATAGGTAGAAGTGTACATGCCCTGCGTGATATCTGGCAGGCTCAATAGTGTCCTTTTTTGCGATAACCTTAAGATGCCATAGATGATAAGCTTCACATTTGTACGGGATATTGTCGTCCTAAAAATCTGCCCTGTAATGACTCATTTTGGAGACTCGCGGTATAACTTGCTTTCTACCCGCCTGTCTCATGATTCTGATCAGAGCATAGGGATATATGCCCCTTAAACCAATGAAAACCAGGTGCGGAGCGTCTCTCGCTCTGATGATGAATTCACTGGTAGGGAACCATTCAAACATCCATTGAATTTGGTCCTCGGTCAAATTATCAAAAAACATAGCCCATTCTATAGCATTTTCCGGTTGAGCAAACCTATCAGGTATGTAGGTCATCCTCTTAGGGTGGTGGAAGGCTATATGATCATTCCACGCCCTTCGTGGAAATTCCTGACGATATTGGCCTCTCTGGAGATGCTCCAGTAACCAAACTTATAGTAGGATGTTGCAACCCTCAAAGTGTTTGGCCCCCTTCTGGAAGTGGTCCAAGGCTCGGTATATGTCTCCTATGATCATAGGGACAATGGTATATGTTTTCCCTTCGATCCCTTCCATTAAGGTTTTGGCTACCATAGCCAGTCTAGTGTGAATCCGGTCTCCTTTGCTTGGAAACACCATCAGACCCAGGAAGCAAACGACGAACACAAAAACCCTGCAGTGAATGTGACCCAAGGAAGTAATAGAGAACTCATCGTGGAAGATACGATAGGATTTTCTATGGTCGTATCGTTCATAGAGATAATCAAAAGGTATGTAGGACTCTGTCAGGCATTCTAAATCATCGTTCTTCTTCAAACCCATAATTTTTAGGAACTCCCTAGAGGCACGGTTCTCCGGTACCAACAAACCTGGACTGTCCCAAGGTAATCACTCAAAGCCCCCCTATCTCCTCCAAGAGGGGGGTCATTTCTATGTTGCCAAAACGGAACACAGACCTTTCTCTGTCCAGAACATAGTGGCTTCTTCGATCAACATGTTGTTTGGTTCAATATCCAGTAAAGAGGGCAAGTTCCCGAGGACCCTCTTCACATGGTCTTTGTCACTTTGTGAGAAGTCTTCCCACCAATCCAGCAATAGTGGTGGTATTCTTTGGACCATGCCGAACCTGAGGACTTTATGCCTCATTTTATGCAAAATAGATAAGGTTAGACCCTTAACCCCGCCAGACTCGACTATTTATATAATTATGATTAGCATGCATGCATTTAGTTATCCAAATAAATGCACAGAACGTGATTGCGTTCGTTGGGATTATGAAAAACCCGATGGACTTTTGGATAAGGTTGTCTTAAAGGGCTATCGTGCGGACGACACGTTAAACCGGCTAGGTTTGACCATGATGCATGCACAATATAACAGAGTAATATTTCTATGAGGTTTTAGACTGGTACCATCAAGCGGACAACTTGAGGGGGAAAGGCACGAAACCGTAGACTGCACCGCTGATCGACTAGTTTTACCGCAAATTAGCCTTTCCAAATTTAGGGGTGATATAAAATGAAGGCCGCAAACACTCAGCAAGCGTTGTTATAGGATTTGTATAGGCACGAGTGGAATATGATGTTGAGCATGATTTATGCAACAATAAATGAGCAATAAAAGCATGTTGTCATGTATTTGCACGTTAAGAAAGCGGTAAATACAATAGTTATAATTGAAAAACAGTTACAAAGGAAAATAAAAAGAAACATTTCAGTTTTGATTCTGAAAGGAATAAATACTTGAAAGAGATAAACAATTAATTGCACATAAAGGGGAAAATGGAAAGGTCGAAAGTATTAACAAAGTAAAGACAAGTTCATAAAGCAGTTTGAAATGGTAAAAGCCTACATAAATCCCCAGCAGAGTCTCCATGCTGCCGCGCCCCCTCTTTCCTCCCTTTTTCGGATCCGTCAGGGTATTCGACATTGTTAGGACAACTCGTTTCCTTTTGGGAAAGGGATAAGGAATTGAAGAGTCTCCACCTAACGATTTTAAGGTGCGTTAGGGCACCTATTAAGGATCACAATAACACTAATTGAATAACCAGAGATTGGGTAAGGGCTTGAAATTACTCCAATAGTAAGGTGTTAGGCACACCTTAAAGTCCACAACTGTGGTTCCCGGCAAAACAAGCTGTGTGAATTTTAAAACAGGTAGCACATAAGCAAATAAAACATATAGGTAAACAAATAAAGATTTTGGGAAGATTAGCAGTCTAAGCACACATATGTGCCAAAGTCTTAAAAGATTTGAAGTCTAAAATACATATACAAGGTTTGAAATAGTTATGATCTAACCACACATATGTAAGGGATATGAGGTCCTAGGTTGTTTATCCTATAGGATCACATCGGTACAATGCTCGGTAATCACTCCTCAGAAGAGGGGCTACACGTTGCATTAACTCACCGATCATCATATCCATATCTACCCTTCTCCAACCTTTAGCGGTTATTAAAGCGAGTGTTGTTTAACGATCCATATGTGTGTTGTTACCCATCCCTTCTTAATGGACCTGGAGTAATTTAGGACCTCTACCTATAGGCAGTTCTAGGCAGACCCCTAAGGTTTAAAGGAGAAAATACTAGGCGACAGACAAGAACAGATAGGATTTGAACAGATAAAATAGGAAAGAAGAAATTAAGAGGCTCAAGTTTACCTCCACAAATATTGCATGAAAACAGCACGTCTCAAACACAAACACGGGAAGTATTATTAAGCAAATCCTAACATGATGTCTAAGTGAATATCAAAATACAGAAGATATGCATATTTATTTTATAAACCCAGAAGCAGGGGCCCTAATCAGTTTGCCTACTGATTTTAAATCTGTTAACCATTAGACAGTAAACACAAAGCAACAGGCTTCCAGTTTTATAAGAAGTTGGTTACCTAAGGCTTGCTTAGGCGTGGGGTAATGCACAATAGTTACCAGAATTATTTAAAACAGTTTAGAGGTTGTTTTACCTAAAGTATGTTGTTCTAGGTCATATGATTATGCGGAGATTGTTACTAGTTTTATTAAGAGCAAAACAATTAGATGTGACACTGTTTTATATCCCTTTTCATGCATCAGTAGCTAGGTGTGACTTAGTGAGGTCCTAAAACATGGTATCTAATGCGCATATAAAAGGCAAAATGCTTTATATGCAGAGTTTATAAAGCAAGATTTCTAAATGCATAGCATGATCTCAGGATATACAGAGCAGGATGCATAAAAATATTACAACATTGTTAAGCATGACTTCAAAAATGTGTAGGAACAACAGTTCGTGTTAGTGCTATTATTTAGCCCTGAAGCATGGTTTCTAAGTGATAAAATAATGTGATGCTGAAACAGTGTACATGAAACTTAAGAGCATGATATCTAATGTATGTTATGCTTTGCATGTATTGGTCCTAAACATGGATTCTAATGCACACATAGCAATGTAAACCTAAGGCATGGTTTCTACCCCATCAACAACAGACATGGCTACCCTCCCTTTTTCACTATCAGTCCCCAATATTCGTTTACAACAATTATTACAAACCAATGTGAATGAATTACATAAGTAGATAAGGAAAAATAAGAAGCTACAATATAGGGAGCCTGAAAAAAAGGCCCAGATTCCCATAACCTCAAGTGCCCAAATGTTTATAGCCTTTCTCATATTCGGGTGTGTCAGAGTTCCCTAAGGACCTCAAGGGATCCCGGGCAGTGCTCACACCCAGATTTCATAACCATAATTGAGTAAGTGCAGTGTGGAAGGGCCAGCCTCAGTGCATCAGAGTTCAAAGGGATCTCACAGAAATCCCAAGGCAGTCATACACTGGAGGGGTAGAACCTAAGGACCTAAGAGTAGAGTGAGGTGCTTGACATAGTTTTGAAAAGGTTTTAATAAGAAAGACAGTGTTTGAAAAGACTTATTTGAAACAGCTTTATAAAATAGGAGAGTTATTTAGTAAAAAATAGTTTTTGACAAGAGTAGGACAATTAACAAACAGTAGACTAATCACAGCACAAACAGATTCAGCACATTCAAATCACAGCCCTTCATATAGGGGTGATGGGAATTGGGGACACATAGAGCACATAGTATAAAGGAGCATAGAAGTTCTTGTAGGGGGTTTATGGGTATTAAGGGATAGCTAATGGTATCAATACAATATGAATTTCAGAATCAGACAACTTAGGATACAAATTGCTTTGCAAAGAAAGGTTTATATTAGAAACCAGGTAAACATAAGATAGAGCAGATCACATTGGGACATATTCATAAGCATACTGATCCTAAGGGGGAGTGGGACATAACATAATATTCTAGATGAAAAATGATGTAGACATGTCAGTTACATGTTGAACAACAAAACCATAGATAGAAACAAATCAGAAACATGATAAACTGAAGCAGTAAAAGAAACATGTTGGTTTTGGGACTTGAATTGAAACCAAAACATATTAGTAAAGAGATAGAAAACACAAAGTGAAGTATAGGAGAGCACAATAATTAGCCTTGGCTTACAGCCGGCTAATTCAGAACAGTAGTAACTAAGTAACAAAGAAAGAAAGAGAGCAGAAAAGCTTTGAGTATGAGAGAGAGTTTTTGAACTAATGTGTTCGTGTGTGTTGAGTTCAGTCAGTGTGTATAGATACATAGTAGTTTGAAACTAGGTAAAATAAGGTAAGAAACACAATTAGGCAGTAAGTTATGGAGCTCAGAACCAATTAGAGCAACAATCAATCCAACTATTTAAACGGTAAAAGACAGGAAACAAATAAGGAAAGGGATTATGTATGACTGGAGCATAAATAAGGAAATAGTTTCAATCAGTTCAAGTAATTAGGCTAAGTACATAGGATTCTAATTAAGGAAATAACATAAGAATCAATTTGACAGCATAGTCGACCATAAAATAAGGCAAGAAATAAATTAAGGTCGGAAAATCAGCAGGGAAATCGTCATAAGAGATTAGTGAAAAGTATCAATTACAGGAAATTAGGGATTCAAATAGGAACAGTACTGACTAAGGGGAATCAACACAGATTGCACGGAATAAACACATGATAAGCAAGGAAAAAGGTAGGAATCAGAAACCCTAGTAGGTCAAATAGGGTGAAAATCACAAAATACTCAGATTAATTGAAGCAGATTCATGAGAGTCAAACATGCGAACAAGTTGAAAGAACGAACAGTAAAGATGAACTCATAACCCAAAGATTAACCCAAGAAACTTAGGGTTTTCAACATAATAAATTAGATAAAGGAAAAACTTAAATAAATTGTTTAAACACAGTGAAAATCACATAATAACACTGAAATCAGAAGAAGAAGAATTTTTTAGAAAGGGTTAAGAAACCCTAGTTTGAAGATGAAGAGATGCTTTAGAAAAATCGGAAAACTCTTTAAGAAAACAGTAAAGATAGCTCGATTAGACTCAGACCTGTTAAAGATCTAAGGAGTCAAGAGCTAGAGTTAGGATTTCAACGAGAGACGAGAAGAGACCGGCTTAGAAACCATAGGTCTAGTAAGGAAATAGAGCGATCTTACTCAGAAGGCCATGGTGGCCTGAGAATGGTGAGCACGGACCCGGGGGGGGTGAATGAACAACCAACTGGTCCCTTGAGGACCTCAGGGATGCGAGAATCAGGCCATGGAGAGGATCCATAGAGGCTAGGGATGGTGGTGAGACCACCATAATTACCAGTGAACCAGGAAATGGCAAGGGGCTTAGGGTTTGGGCAGAGGGGATTTGGGAGAGAAGGGGATGACGGCGGAGAGCAGATGAGAGAAATGAGAGGGAATGAGGGTTTAGGAGGGGGTTCATTTGGTTTAATTAAGGTAAGGGATATCTAGACCGTTGATCTGAATGATCAACGGTCAGGATTGAAACAGGGTATTGGGTTGGGTATATCAGATTGGTCTCAAGGGTATTTGGGCTTGGGGTCTATTGGGGTTAATTTAATAAGGTTTGGCTAGTTTAATTAGGCCAGAATCAAAATAAAAATGGCTCTTTGTTAAATACCCATCTTAAATTAATTAAAATAATTTACAAAATAGCTAATAACTATAAAAAATGAATTTCACGCATAGAAAATAGTTTGAAATGATTATTTAGTATTTAAAAGTACAAATGACTAATTTCTGGCAGAAAATAGTGCAAAATTATATGCTTGGGCTATAATTGCAAAGTTATTGCAATTATAGCCAAAAGATGCCAATTTGGCTAATCATGAACTTTGCAATTATAGCCAAAAGATGCCAATTTGGCTAATCATGAAATACTGTAAAGACCCGTAACATTTTCTCGTTTTAAAATAATGCTCGAATAAGTCCCCGGGCTGTTTTTATTGTGGGAATTTTTAAAACGGACCTAAATTGAGTAAAAAGTACCCCGAGACTTAAAGAGTAAAATTTTCCAGAAAATAGGTGTTATGCGACGCACTATGCGATTGCATAACGTGTACGCGGACCGCATAATGTTCGCATACACGGGCAGGTCACTGCCCCATTTGAGGTCAACTATGCGGTCCAACATGCGATCGCATTTTAGTTCTGCGGACCGCATATCTGTCGCATTGTTGCCGTTGATTTTGGGAGGGAAGTTATGTGACGCATTATGCGATCGCCATAACGTGTATGCGGATCGTACAATGGTTGCATACCTGGGCAGTGTGTTTTGAATTTTTGCCCGTTTCGAGGGCCATTATGCGGTCGATTCTGTGGACCGCATGTCAGGAATGCGATCGCATTCCTGACCGCATTCTTGTGTCCAGCCCTATTTTTCTAATTTTTAAAATCAGACCCCAGTTCATTAAAACACCCCTCCCGTTCATTTTTAACCATTTTTCTGAGATATTAGAGAGAGGAAAGAGTGGGTTCTAGAGAGAGAAAGTCCCAACTTCATCAAATTAGTCTTCCTTTATCACTCAAGCTTGGAACTAATCAAGTAGAACACAAATTTCTTCACTCTAAGAGGTAAGCTTCCACCCTATTAACCCTAAATTTCCATATTTTTGTTAAAATGAAACATGGGTAGGATAGTTCATAAAGACAGGGTTAAGAACCTTGCATGCATGTACCCAATCTACCATAATCTAGTTAAGGAAAATAGGTTGGGGTAATCTTTCACTAAAGAAGGGTTATTTAATCTAAAAAGAACACCTAGTGTTTGATAGAAAGCTCAAATGAGTTCAAGACATGCTCATGATTCCTAATTCTAAGTTTTAATGTGCCGCATTATGAATTAGATTGAAGGTGCTAGAAGGCCCGGTGATTTGAGATAGAAATTAAGGAAAAATCCCGATTCAAGGTATGTATGGCTAACTTTAAATTTCATAGAATACTCTTGTTGGGTTCGAGTATTTGGTATGTGTACCTTGTTGGAAATATGTGAATTGATTGTTCATATGTGTTGAGGCGTGAGATTCTATTCTCTGATTTTCCTGGTTGATTGTCATGCTACTGTGACGTATGAAGTTGTGAAAGGTGTTTGATGTGTAATGAACGAAAGATTTATAATGTGCTCAAATGTGGGAATGTGTAAAATAGTTGAAAGCCATACGTGGAAAGTAATGAAAAAGAGTATTGTGAAACAATGTAACCGAATTGAGAGATTGTGGGAACACCGTGTTCATGAAATTACTACTTGATAAGAGTTATGGTTCCTTGGGCTCAAATACATAAATTGTTTATATGAACTTGTATTCCTTGAAGTGATGATTCTTGTGATGTAATTGTTTGTGGTTGCTGTTATGAAATATGATTGTCATGTAGGATCGGGTTGCGCGCCACAACATGAAGTAATAAGGTTGATGGGTTGTGGTGATAAGGGTGGCCGAGGTAATAAGGATGGAATGTGATCATTAATCACTATTGAAATGAAAATCTATGGAACTCTTGAATATGGTGATGTTGAAAGGGGAAAAGGAGAGATTGTGAAACTTGTTGATTTTGTTTGTCTCTTTCCACGTGCATTGATTGATTGGTTCTATTACTGTCTCTTATTTGTGTATTGTTTGATTGTACTTGGGATAAAGTTTGTTCATACATACTAGTATTATTCCACAGTACTAACGTCCCTTTTGCCGGGGGTGCTGCATATTTTATATGGATGTAGGTGGGTCCATAGCAGGTAGGTCAGCTCGCCGTTAGTGGTGCCGTCTCCTCATCCTTTTCAGCTGTACTGGTGAGCCCCACTACCTCTCGGGGCCATGTGTGGTTCATGCCACCTTCTTTGAGTTTATTGTGTATTGTCAGGTATAGCCGGGGCCTCGTTGCCGGCAGGTAATGTTATGGAAAAGTACCAATTGCTATTAATGCACGATTTTGAAGCTACATATATGCAAATTTAAAATATTTTGAGGAAAAATTGGGTATCAAAAATGATCTTTGGGGGGAATGAGATTAACAGGGTTACCTTTTTGGCGGCAAAGAAGACAAAAGTATCGATAACTCACGGTAAAAGACTCCAGGAAGACGAAATCACTTTCACGGAGGAAGACGCAGACGGATTGCTTCTACCACACAACGACGCACTGGTAATCTCTTTAAATGTATTAGATTTTAAATTAAGCGTGTTCTGGTGGATCCAGGAAGTTTGGCCAATATCATACATGGAGAGTATTAGAGCTAGAAAAACTCACTGAAAGCATTATTCCGACAACAAAACTCCTCGTTGGATTTAAACTTGCGAGCGTAACGACCCGTTGAGAGACATGCTGCTCACGAACATTGAAGGAGTAATGAAAACAACTATCTTCGAAGTGGTAGATGGTAATAAGGGATACAACATCATCTTAGGAAGGCCATGGTTACACGAGATGAAAGTTGTACCTTCGACATACCACCAATTGATAAAGTTTCCAACGCCCCAAGGAATCACGCGGATAAGAGGTGATCAACCGGCAGCGAGGGAGATGAATGCAATCTCAATTTCTAGTAGTAAAAGGAAGGAGCGCATGACATAGCAATTACAGGAATCGACGCCTATTCCCGAGCTAGAAGAGGTTATCCCAAAGGTAGAACCATATAAACAATACTAGCACTGAGATATTTCCAAGTTCCAGAAGAAACGGACACAACAAAGTCCACAGCGGAGGAACTGGAGCAAGTGCCATTATTCAAAAAATTCCTAGAAAGGAAATTTCATCTGGGGACGGGACTGCACCCCGAGCTCAGGTCTGATTTTATTGAATTCCTTAAACTTAATGCTGATTGTTTTGCATGGTCACACGAGGATATGGTAGGTATCTCGATGGAAATAGTCGTGCATAAGCTAAGCTTGGATCCCACCGTACCACCGATACGACAGAAGAAGCGCTCTATTGCCGAGGTCAGGAATAAATTCGTCAAAGAATAGGAAACCAACTTGCTTAAAATCGGTTCGGTCAAAGAGGTAAGATATCCAGACTGGCTAGCCAATATTCCTAAGAAGAACAATAAATTTAGCATGTGTGTAGACTATAAATATCTTAATAAGGTGTGCCCGAAAGACTCGTTCCCACTGCCAAATATCGATCAAATAATTGATGCCACGGCCAGGCAGGAGTTGATGAATTTCCTTGATGCTTATTCCGGGTACAACCAGATTAAGATGAACCCGAAAGAACAGGAAAAAACTTTGTTTATAACAAATTTCGGTACATATTATTACAACGTAATGCCCTTGGGGCTGAAAAATGGTGGAGCCACTTATCAACGACTCGTAAATAAGATGTTTGAAATACAAATAGGAAAGACCATGGAAGTTTATATAGACTATATGCTCTTTAAGTCTTTGAATGAAGGTGACCACCTTAAGCATTTACAAGAAACATTCGACATCCTAAGGAAGCGTAACATGAAATTTAACCTCGCGAAATGCGCTTTCAAGGTCGGTTCTAGTAAGTCCGTGGGATTTCTGGTTTCACAAAAAGGGATTGAGTTAAACCCCGAAAAATCAAGGCCATGGACTCGAACATAAAGGAAGTCCAAAGCCTCACATGAAGGTTAGCAGCTTTGAGCAGGTTCATTTCCCGGTCGTCGGAAAAATGTCATCGATTTTTCACATTTCTCAAAAAGAAGAAGAATTTCGAAAGGACATCGGAGTTCAACAGGCATTGAGGGACCTGAAGAAGTACTTATCAAGCCCTCCATTAATCTCGAAACCACAAGAAGGTGAAATGTTGCTAGTCTACCTCGCGGTTTCAAAAGTTACGGTAAGTGCAGTTTTAGTACGGGAGGATGAAGGTCAATTTCCTATCTATTACGTTAGCAAAATTTTAACGGGAGAAGAAACTCGCTACCCACATTTAGAAAAACTGACCTTAGCTCTCGCAGTCGCCGCTCAAAATCTAAGGCCCTATTTTCAATGCCACCCAATAGTCGTGGTAACTACTTTCCCTTTGCGAAAAATTCTTTATAAGCCCGAGCTCTCACGAAGATTGGCCAAGTGGGCGGTCGAAATGAGTAAATTTGACATAGAATATAAACCAAGGACTATAATTAAGTCACAAGTCTTGGCTGATTTCGTGGCCGATTTTAGTCTGGGACTGCTAACGCTAGAAACCAAGGAGGCAGTAATGGTGTTGGAATCCACATAGGAGTTTTGGATCTTATGTACGGACGCAACTTCGAACGTAAAAGAGTCCGGGCTCAGAATAATCTTAATCACGCCTTCAGGGAAAACCTTAAGGCAAGCCATCAGAACGATCCCTTTAACTAACAATGAAGCAGAGTATGAAGCTCTAATTGCAGGGCTTGAATTGGCACGGGGACTTGATTCCGAGGTTATCGAAATCAAATTTGACTCACATCTGGTGGTAAATCAGGTATATGGGATCTTTGATACCAAAGAAGAACGTATGCAACAATACGTAGTAAAGGTCCATGCTCTTTTGGCACGATATCGGGAGTGGTCAATTACACACATCCCGAGGGAGGATAACGCAGAAGCAGATGCATTAGCAAACTTAGGATCATCGACGGAGGTAAAAGAATCAGAGTCCCAAAAGGTGGTACAACTGATGAGCTCAGTCCTAGATACAGAAGGGTACTGTGAGGTAAATTCGGCTAGTCTGGTGTGGGACTGGAGAAATGAAATAATCAACTACCTCGAGCACGGAAATTTTCCCCACGACCCTAAAGCATCACGAGCGTTGCGTGCCAAAGTTGCACGTTATAGCTTCAGGTAAGGCCAATTGTATAGGAAATCTTTCCAAGGCCCACTGGCCCGGTGTTTAGGAGCATCAGAAGCCAATTATGTCATGAGAGAAATCCACGAAGGGATATGCGCCAATCACTTAGGAGCAGATTCTTTAATGCTGAAGCTCGTAAGGGTAGGATCTTACTGGCCTCGCATGGAGCAAAATGCCAAAGATTTTGTACGAAAATGTGATTAGCGCCAACGCTACGCGTCAATGGTACATCAACCACCAGAACCCTTACATTTGGTTTTGTCCCCATGGTCGTTCATGAAATGGGAGATGGACATTGTCGGACCACTGCCACCGGCTTCCGGAAAGGTAAGGTTTCTTTTAATTTTGACAGATTATTTTTCTAAATGGGTGGAAGTAGGTTCTTATCAAAAGATCGGAAAACGCGAAGTGGTCGAATTCCTGTAAGAAAATATAATTTGCAAGTTCGGAATATCAAAAGAGATAGAATGCGACAATGGACCACAGTTCATCGGTGCAAAAGTTATAAAGTTCCTCGAAGACTTGAAAATAAAGAGAATCACATCTTCGCCTTATCATTTGAATGCAAACGGTCAAGTGGAGTCAATAAACAAAGTGATCATTCAAAACCTCAAGAAAAGGTTAGAAGTAGCAAAAGGCAAATGGCCCGAGGAATTGCTAGGGGTTCTACGAGCCTACAGAACAACGGCCAAATCAATTACAGGGAACACTCCTTTTCCCTCGTATACGGTTCTGAAGCCTTAATCCCGGTTGAAGTAGGAAAACCCACTTTGAGATATTCTCAAACAAATGAAGAGTCAAACAATGAAGTGATGCTAATAAACTTGGAACTGCTCGAGGAACGAAGGGACTTGGCGCATGTAAGAATGGCAGCTCAAAAGCAGAGAATGGAGCGATATAACAATCGAAGATCCAACTTCCGTTTCTTCAAAGTAGGAGACTTGGTTCTAAGGAAAGTAACCCAAAAAAACCTGGGAGCTCAATGCAAGAAAGCTAGGTCCAACGTGGGAAGGTCCCTACCGTATTTCGGCTGTCACGGGGAAAGGTTCCTACGAGTTGGGGAATTAGAATGGAGACAAGTTTCCCAGCAACTGGAACGTGGCTCACATCAAAAGGTATTACTATTGATGAACAACACACAAATAGAAAGTATGTGCTGCACTATTTTTCCCTTTGTTAAGTTTTTGTCCCAATTGGGTTTTTCTATTAAGGTTTTTAACGAGGCAATGACAGAAAGCATACTACGAAGACAGCAGAAATAAGACCTTTAATAGCAATGTAGACGAAGAAGATTCCACTCGGGGACGATTAGATAATCTTTGGTTCCATAGCAAATTCCCACTGGAATCTAATTTTGCTACCTAACAGGGTTACTCGATCGTTCACGAGCACAAACCACTAAAGGACTGTTAGGTATTCTTTCGCTCGATAACATGGATTCCTAAGGGGAAACAAGATATGTTGTCGAGTGAAGGATTACCCAGCAATTCATTGGTGGAACATTCGAAGATACAAGATTTATAGTGTTTCAATTCACATTCTTCGCATTCAAACACTGGGGGGAATGCTTGTGTAATAACGGCAACAATGATTGCGACGTCAATCGGGGAACAAAAATCTGGCAACAAAATGCATCACCGAGACCGGGGACTGCGCAGCCAGCCCCGTAGAAACAAGTTGTACAAGATAGCCACAGATAATGGGAATTTCTTTTCTGCATAGAAAAATGCTTATGTAATTTTTGAAAATAGAAGGAATAAAATGAAATCCCTTTGATGTTATCTTCTTTATTGTCTGAACGATGAGATAACTTTGTCGGTTGAAAGTTAAACAAATACTTCAAATGTTAGTGCCGTAATGAACAGGATACGTCCTCTTCAAGATCACCGTAAACATAAGAGCGTCCACTCTTATAAAAATCCTCACATTAAAGGGTTGATTCCGGAAGAATCAATGACCAGAATCTAAAATGCCATCGAGGAAAAAATACACCCAAAGTCGCATACGAAAAGGAAGCAAAAAGCAAACTTGCGCAAATAATCATGAAAACTCTCACATAAAAGGAATAATACTCGAAACTAAATTACTTCGAAGAAAAGTCATCCGTGATTACACATAATAAAGCGCGAAAAGAACAACATGCGCAGAATACTTGAGCAACTGCAAATGTTAAAGGCTTGCATAAATATTCAAATGAAAGTAAGACTCAAACGATACTTGAGCAAAAAAATATGTCTTTATTTACAAGGATTTGCCAAAATGATAAAAGTACGAAATGGAAAAAGAAAGAAAAAAGCTAAATTGTAGCGTCTCCTGAACCAGGAGGAAGAGAAGAATCTGCATCCCCGAGAGAAGTAGATGGTTCCACCGATGGCTCAATATTCTCCCCAGCTTGGTCTTAAGCATCATCACCTTCCGATCCCTCTTCAGTTTAAGAAAACTCGAAATCGGAATTAGAAGAACCTGGAGCGTCAGACTGCACCAGGAGTCCATTTTTTGCAGCCAACTCAAGCTCTTGGGCCTTAGAAATTTTGGCATATATGTCAATGATACCAGTTTTGCCTCTTGTAAGGTTTTTCTCCTCATGTTATACATGGAATAAGTTTTTTCAACAATGAGGGAAGCCGCTCGGTGCTTAAGTTCTTCTTTGAGTTGAGTAACCTTGGCAGAAAGGTTTTCCCGGGCAGACATAGCAGATTTGAGGCTGACGTTGAGCTCGCAGACAGTTGAACTAAAGAGCCTATTATGCTCGATAGTTTTCCTGTACTTATTTTCCAACTGGGCATGTTTTTCCTCCACAACAGCAAGCTCTTTACTTTTGGAATTTAAGGCTGCTTCCAAGTTAACCAATCTTTCAGCGGAGGCAGCCTCACGATCGGTTGCAGCAAGAATGACATTCTGAACTTCTGCCCATTTGGCCTTGGCTTCATCAAATCTAACCCTCACCATCCCACTTTCTTGGCTAAGGGTTACCACTTCTTGCTCGCTTTGCTGCAAACGAGCCTCCAAAATGATGGCCTAAGTAGCCTTAGTTTCTAGTTCTGAGAGACGGAGAATAGTCTGGTCCCTTTCCGACAAAAGTCGATCCCGTATAGAAGTAAGTTCTTCTTTCCCACAAATCAGCCTTTGAAAGTCCTCGGAAGCAAGAAAGTTGGCGTACAAAACAGGAAGAGGTCAATCTTAGAATACATTCCTCCAAAAGAAAAAGAAATAAGAGAGGAAGGAAGGAACGTACAACCACCTTGTTATGCATAGCATTTTTCAACAAACACTCCCCCGAGAGTGTCTGAATCTTTTTCCATTCCTTTTCTGAAGCCAAAGGCTTTAGGTAATTAGCAAGCTCCACCGGCCGGGGTAGAAAGTTGCACCCTGTAGAGACTGAAAGAGTAATATTCCTCCTCTTTTGTGGATCTTCAAAAGGGGAAACAAAATTATGCCCCAATTCCCATGAACTGGGGTCTGTGGAAGACCTTCTTCATGCTTAGGTGCGGCCGATGGAGATGAGTATAAACCGCTGGTGGAAGAGTAGATGAAGATGGAAATGATGTAGCAGTTGTTTGTAGGGGTGAAGGTGGAGATGAAGCTGATGGATTTGAAGAGTGAGAAGCAGCTGCATAAAATGCAGTGCTAGTTGTTTGATTCTCGCCAACCAAAGATGGCACGGGACGGGTACTCATCCCCGCAACAACGGTTATAGGAATTAAGGCCCGGAAGCGGGAGTTGGCATATTCTACTAAATCAGATTCCCCCCAAAGTGTCGAGACGTCGTCTTCAGTTGGTGCAATCATCTCAACACGTCGAGCATCCTGTTGAGATTAGGAGTATCATCGCCTTCTATGTCCCGCATCACTAGCTTTTTCATCATCATCGATCATCACAGTTTCAATGACCGGTTCAGAAGGAGGACCAGCCATCATAGCCACCGGAGATGACTCGGGGGCATCAATATTTGCCCTTTTATTCTTTTCCCCGGCCACGGAGGAACGTCTTCTCTTTGCTTGTTTATCCTCCAATCAGGGACTCCATAATTGCACCCGAAACATGCCCGGAGATACATGTTCGAGTAAGTGCTTCCTGAAGCAGCCTCGTTGCGTCAGCAGGATCTGCCAAAACGACCTCCTCGGGGACAACAACAGAGCCCGCAGGTAGACCTAATTTCGTGAACAAGTCATAAGGGTTCAACCAAGTTCTTCATATACAAAAAATAAAAGCAAGGTAAATTAAAGTTACCATGATTTTTGGCCTTCCACCAATACTTATGGGATAGTTATTTCCATAAGCGGGTTTCGGGCATTGTGATGTCCAAGATCTTCTGAACCCACCAGTCTAAACTTTCCACCACCGGTGGGATCCATCGATTTGTTGAAACATGCAAAAGGTGAAGAGATGATACGACCACAGAATAACATCTAGTAAAGAGAATATTATACAAGGAACTTACGAGAGCGGTTCCAAGCAACCGGAAAGGATGAAGCCGTTGTCGGAATGATATTCTCAGTGGTAACTGCAACGAACTGTTCTATCTACTCATGGTCATTATCATCATCCATGCTAGACAACAAAGCACGGTGATCACGCTTGCAAAGGTTTATCATTCCCCCGCGGAAGATTTTGGTGGAATAGAGATTCATCATATGAGCTAGGTTAGCTCCACTCCACTTTCTTGGCACAAACGCCGAAGGCAGGCGATCGTCCTCCATAGTGAAGGACTTACCCATGCCAAGCACACCTGGTAGCGAAGGTAAAACTCTGCAATCACGGAATCAAGCTCTCTGCTCAAAGAAAACGCACCTAAAGTGAAGGGATACGTGAAAAAATATGTAAAACCTTTCTTGGGAAGGGTCACTTGCTCCGATAGATCAGGAGCAATAATATCTAACTCAGGGTAGCGATAGTACTCCTTCACAACCGGGATAATGGAAGGATGAATGGAAGAAGGGTACCTACTAACAGCCCATGTACAAGGGTTAGCAGCAGGAAATTTCTCTTCAAAATCCTTCAAAGTATTAAGCCTTCCTGGGATGATGGAGCCCACTAAGGGAGAAACAGAATCCTAGATTTTGTTTTTGCTCTTTGTAGAACAAACACATTTAGATGAAGAAGACATTAGAAAAGAAGAAGGAAAAGATTTTGTGTTTGAAAAAAATTAGAAAAAGGATGGAAAATAAGGATGCAAATTAGAAGCTCAAGCAATTGTGAAACGCAAAGGGAAAAAGAAGTTGCATACAAGTAAAATTTTGGCGGCTAAATTCATGTCCATGATTACCTTGATAATCGGCAAAAGTTGTGTTGAATCATGGGATGACACATGTTCAGGACATTAAATGCGGAGAGGTGTGCGTCTAATCAACTGTCAGAAACCTTCAAATGGAGTTATAGCCGCCAAAAAGGTGTTTCTACCAACTTCCAGTAAAACAAAGTTATGTCACCGAAAAGCAGGGGTACTAATCTGTATAAGGTAAAATATAATATGACACAAGTTGACTAAGAAAATGACACGTGGAATCCAAGATGGAGTTGAAGACCGAACGCAACCACGCCGCTTGTCATCGGAAAGGGTAAACACTAGCTTCATTTAAACATCTACTTATTAAATGACCAATTTTCCCACTATTTAAAAGGGGCGTGGCTACCTTGCCATTTCTCTCGCAATTTTTTCTTTCTTTTCCGGTGGGGGTTGTGGGTAGTTTAGGGTTGGCTAATCTTAATATTGACCTAGCTCCCCTATAGTTTGCGTTTGAAGCCAGACTTTAATTTATGTCCAAGTCAAATTAGCTAAATTTCACTTTTTAAATAGCTAGACAAATATTTCTTTTTGCAAATGAATTTAACCACTGAATTAACGGAGTCAGAATAGGGGACCAATTTGTGCAAACGCAAATGTCCCTTGTGATAGGCCGTAAAGAAAGGAGGAAGTGTAGTAGATATATCCAATTTTCGGGTCATCGTTAAACTTATACTTGTATTGCATAAAAAAATTATAACTTTACTCATTGCGGTAATAAGAAATTTTAGATAGTTTTCGCGTTTGAAGTTTTCCTCGCGACAATACAAACTTCAAACACGAAGTTAACAAAATTCGGGTAATGTTTGCGTCTGAAGCTCTCCCCTCGGGCAGTGCAAACTTTAAACATTCGTATCTAAAGTTATATAGTGTAACCTTCAAAGTGTTAAAATTGTACTTAAGACAGCCAAATTTTTGCATGCACTTAAGATAATTTAGTCTAAATGCAAAAATTATACTTTATCCATTTCAAATTAAATGAGGTTGACTCGGTACGAAGTTTAAGAAGAAGAAAAAAGACTTTTGAAACTTGTGGTCTTAAAAGCTTAAGGGGTAAAAGTTTGTGGGGCCATAATATTTGTGTAGTTATAAAAATTTCTGATTAAGGGTAAAATAGATAAAATGAAGAATTTAAAGTTAAATTATTTTCAATTGTAAAAATGTGTCATCTTTTTTGAACGGACTAATAAGGAAAGTGTATTATCTAAACTGAAACGGAAAGAATACTTAAAATGCAGTTAAGACTAAGGGTGGCAAACGGGCCGGGTTGACCCGTAACCGGCCCGGCCCAGACCGGTTAAAATCG
>MDKI01242380.1:0-27720 GCA_005239505.1 Nicotiana paniculata | reverse complement strand
GGCCCATATTCACCTTTTATATATTTCAGATTAGGGTCTTAGTCCCAACTTTAGCTGGTATAATCAATTTATTATGAGAACAAGCAACACAAGAGAATTCTTAAAGAATCTCCCATTTCTTCAGTAGATGCTTATCTGAATTCTCAAATAGCTCATTTAAAAATGGCAAATGAAAACTTCAAGTTTATCATGGCACGTGCTATCTCTTAGTAAACTTCTGGTTTACTATGTCATACTTTTGCATTAGTAAACTTCTGATTTACTGTGGCTACTTTTGTATCAGCGAATTCCTGATTTACTGTAGCTACTTTTGACTCAGTAAAACTTCTAGTTTAGTATGACTGCTTTTGTATTAGTAAACTTCTGGTTTACTATGTCATACTTTTGCATTAGTAAACTTCTGATTTACTGTGGCTACTTTTGTATCAGCGAATTCCTGATTTACTGTAGCTACTTTTGACTCAGTAAAACTTCTAGTTTATTATGACTGCTTTTGTATTAGTAAACTTCTGGTTTACTGTGATACATGATGTAGTACAAACTGAAGAATAAGGCGGGTAACTTCTCACATACATATTATTTTACCCCCTATGATTGTGGAAACAGGAAGATTTTCAATCTTTCAATCATTTGTAGTCTCAATATGATGGCCATTTGTATTAGTAAACTTCAGGTTTACTACAACATATGTTTTGACCATAATCATATTATATGAATGACATATTTGTATATAAGCTCTTCGAGAGCCTTCATTTTTATCCACAATCTAATATTATTTGGACACTACTGGTGTCATGTGTCTTCTAGACAAAGAATTAGCTCTTCGGGAGTTTTTTATAAATTTTGTACTACCAAGTATCGCTCAGACACTTCTGGTGACATGAGAAAAAAAAAGTCATAATCAAATGAACAATAGAAAAACAATACTAAATTTATAAATATAAGAAATTAAGAATTTCAATATTTTTACCACCAACTTTGTGACAAATGTCTCCTTCAGGGAGAAACGCTATTAACATCTGAATATTTATATCGAAGCAGCAACCACATAGTCATTACATCCTTCAGGGAAAG
Organism: Nicotiana paniculata; assembly: GCA_005239505.1. Lineage (NCBI taxonomy): Eukaryota > Viridiplantae > Streptophyta > Magnoliopsida > Solanales > Solanaceae > Nicotiana > Nicotiana paniculata. The sequence continues at coordinate 26,646 of MDKI01242380.1, read as the reverse complement.
ATACATAAGCTGTTATTTCCTTCGGGGAACTCAATAACTAACTATAATATATTGATGTGGTTGCATTAGAAAACATTCTACAAGAGTGCTTTTGCCTTAGAGTGATATTTAATAAAATTATCCAAGATGTTTTACGTACAACAGGTACGTGTGACGATGATTTTTATGCCACAAAAGAATATTTATATCCTCTTTTATTCTAGCTCTTCAGGAGGTGAGTTGTGGTATTTCTTCATTCACTCCAGGGAATGAAAATATGCTTCAAAAATAACTTTGAATAGCCCATTATTTTGTTTAAGCGCAGAAAAATATAGTTTCATAACATTTTCCTACTTCAGGAGAAAAATTCAATTGTTTTACTACTCCAGGAGCAAATTCAATATACGAAATATTGAGTATATATATTCTCTCAATCATATTACCTCTTCTGGAGGTGAATTGTAATATATTTACATCAAGAGCGCGTTCATATTACGGGCTTTATTAATATTATCACATTCACTTCAGGGAATGGATTAATATTTATCAAAAGTTCTCATCCTTTAGGGAACATAACATAATTATCTGAATGTGCATTAATCACACTAAATTATGATGCTTCAACCTCTCTTAAGATATTTACTACTTCAGGAGCAAATCGAGGCGGATATGTAATATAGAGAATATTTATGTAGCTTATCTTCAATTGTAACTATAGAAAGTCTAAATTATCACTTCTGGTGGTCATAGGCACGTACCACTTTGGTAGTTAACAAAATTTAGTTACAATGAAATATATGAAACATAGCCACTTCTGGTGGTTATATATTTCTTGCAAACTCTGCTAGAGTTAAAGTGGATCTAACAATGTTATCCACTTTGTAATCCCCTCTGCGATATTACTCTTCATGAGTAAAATTATAAACCTTAATTCAGTACGTGTAAAACACAACATAAATATACAAATTACAGTATTTTAAAATATACAAGTTGTTCAAGATCACATGTGATAATTACAGTACAAACGTCCAGATGGTTACGTAAGGATCATCTTAATTATGAGCATATATGATCTTATGAGGATTATAAACTTAGCTAGTAGGAAACATGAGTGAGTATAAAGGAATGATACTACCTGACAGTAGCCAATGTTTTTCTCGCCTTTTTTGTGGTTGTGAGTTGCTTTATGTACGAGAAATTAAACTCAGATAAAGTGCTCAGTTGATTAGATCATCGTGCTGATAATGTGTTATAAAATAACAACTGTAAAGTAAATAAATCGAAGACAAGTATAGAGGAAGATTGATATATTATTGAACTTTCAACTGATGTACATAATGAACTGAAAACTCTTCTATTTATAAAAGAAAGGAAGCAACTGCGAGGCTTTTCAAGAAGTAGCTGCGAGATTTTTCTTCAGCTGCTTGTAAGCTGTCTGCATTAGCTGCTTGCAACCTGCCTGCATCAGCAACTTGTAAGTTGCTACTGCAAGCTGTTGTGTAAGCTGCTTGTAAGTTGCTTGTAAGCTGCTACTATATCAGACATAGATAATCTTCTATCGGGGGTAATATTTATCCATAACGGAGTACAACTTATTCCCAATAAAGTACCAAATAGATAAACATATTTACGGTGGAATCCCATATGGATAAGCTTCTCCAGGAAACTTATGAACATCCATAATATAACATATATTTATAATAAAAATAACTTTTAGAAAAATATAAAGTTCACAATCTTAATAGAATAGTATCAATAAAATATAAACTAAAACTGAGTTCTTCCAATCTCCAACCAAATATTCACATGAAAAGTTAAAAATTGAAAAGAGACTTGATGCTATTACACAGTGTGTGACTGTGTGCAAGCATGTGAGCGAGTTGACTATAACCAATCCTTATAAGCTGAAGCATCATTATTCATCGAAAAGATTGGGTTTTTATTAATGTCATTAGATCTCTGCATAATTTAGTCCTCTAGAAAATTAAAAGAGCACTGATTGGATTTCCTTTTAATTACCACCAATCTCCAACTAGTACCTAAAATCTTGATCAATGTTAATTCCGATCACGAAAACCAATAATCAAGATTTGCTGGACTTTACATCTGATTAATTAATAAAGATTGAGTAATTAGTTCAGATAGGTGATTATTTTACTAGGAGAGTGTCTTGTGATATACATATATACATGTGTGTTTGTATTGGTAAAAAACAAACTTAACACGTGCACCATTAGCAGAAGACACATGGCTAGTGCATTTAGAAAATGTAAATACGCACCTTCAAGGTCTAAACTCTAAACCGAGGACAAGTAAAAGACTTCTCGGAAATTCAATTCGAGTATTCGAAAAAGATAATAATTGGTATCCCAAAAACTTATAAATATACGAATAAGGAGGATAACAGATCGTTAGATTTTGAAATATCTGGGATTTGACACTAACTCGATATTTACGAGATTCAATATTAAATCATCCGTTATTTAAATGGCCGGAATGAATCATAATGACAACATGATTCACGAAAACGGCTACCCAGATCACGCACTATAAATATCAATATTTGGTCACTTTGGCAAGGAATCCGAATCACTATCAATATGAAAAATAAAAAATAAAAAATCTATTGTTCTTAGAAACTTACTCTCTTTTATCTTTAGCAATTGTTCAATCAAGCTTTATTCAGACAAGCTCTTGGAGCTATATTGTTGTAACGATCCGATCGATCGTTTTGCTTTCTAAATTTTCGTTCCTCTATTTAAGATTTTACGTATGTGCTTTCCCTATTTTATGACTTGTGAGGATGGTTGGTTTGATTTTGGAAGGATTCAGGCTGAATCCGGAACACTTAGTTCCATTATAGTGGCCCAAGGTGGCCAAGTTTGACTTGAGTCAACACTTGAAGTAAATGACCTCGGAATCGGGATTGGAGAGTTCCAACAGATTTGTGTGGTGATTTTGAACTTGAGCATATGTCCGGATCAAGTTTCAGACGGCCTGAGAGCGTTTCAGCGCTTATTGTTGGAAATTGACATCTTGAGGGTTTTAGAGTTTTCTAAGTTTGATTTGAGGTAGACTTTGGTGTTATTAATGTCCGATTGGAATTCTGAGCCTTGGAATGAGTTTGTATTGTGATTGACGAATTGTGTGTAAAATTTGGCGTCATTCCGAGTTGTTAATTTGATTTGCCGCGTTCAGAGTTAGTTGGAAGAAGTTTGAAGTTGAGAAGTTGATTTATTTAGTTTTGAGGTGCGATGCTTGGTTTTGATGTTATTTTACGTATTTCAAGACTTCGAGTAGGTTCGTAGTATGTTTATGAACTTGTTGATACTTTTGGACAGGGTCTCGGATGGCTCGGGTGAGTTTTAGACTACCCGGAGCAAGGTTGAAGTCGACAGATTTTGCTTGTGTGCTGGTATCACTTTGCGATCGCGGAGACTGTTTCGCAATCGCAAAGATGGCTGTTGAAAGGGGCATTGGTTTGTTCTTCAGTAATGCGAGGAAGGCCTCACAAACGGACCTGGCTCCTTTCGCGAACGCAGATCTACCTTCGTGTAAGTGAGTAAGGGAGAGGCAGGGAGAGTTGGAAAGTGTTTGGCCTTTGCAAACGTGGCGGGGTGACCGTGAACGCGAAAGACTGGGAGCTGGAGGCATCGCAAACATGACCTAGGGATCGCAAATGCAAGAGGAAATTTTGGGTAGGGACAATTTGGTCTTTGTGATCGTGAGGCATTTTCCACGATCACGATGAAGAACCCCTGGGCAAAATGTGTTTTGGTTCGGGACTTAGCCTTATTTCTTTGACTATTCACTTGGATTGGGTGATTTTTGAGCTCTTTGGAGGGATGATTTTCATCAAACATCATAAGATAAGTGATTTCTACCAATTATAGTTAAATACACGGACTAGATGTAGATTTTAACATGTAAATTTATAGAATTTTGGTGAAAAATCTAGAAATTGGTAAAAATAATATTAGACCACGAAATTGATCATGAAATTGGGTATAAGTTATATATTTGGGTTTGTAACGCCTTGAGTATTATTTATCTTCGAAATTTTCAAGAATCTGGGCATGTGTGCTCGGAGTTGACTGTTGTTGACTTTTTGAGTGGGGTTGGAAAATTATTCTAATAGTTAAATTATGAGCTTTTGAGCATACATTGATTGGTTTGTACGACCTTTGACTAGTTTCGAGTTATCCGACATCAATTTGAGGCGACTAGTGAGGTTTGAGAGCCGAATAGTGTACTTGGAAGCGAGGTAAATCTCTTGTCTAATCTTGTAACAAAGAATTATTCCCGTAGGTATTTTAATTGTTGTGTGCTACTTGGTATTAGAGCTACGTACATACATGGTAACGAGAGTCTGCACATAGCTAGATTCATATTTATGTGTAGGTAGACTTAGACCTATACCATGCCTTAACGGTACTATTAGAATTAAACTTGTTTGTTTGATTATTAAAATTTATAACTAAGATTGAGACTAGAATAAATATATTGTTCGAGCCTCTTACTTTCGATTATGTTAAGTATTTGATGAACGGTAGTTCCATGTCTTCTCGACCCGTATGTATCATTGCAAGTGAGAGAGTTCTCTATTCGTATGGGATCTAGTTGTTCGTTTCGACAATATTATAAATTACTCTTATGGGATCAGATCGTTCGCCTCGACAATATTTTAAATTACTCTTATGGGATCGGGTCGAATTAATGGTTGCAAAAATTCATGCCTATTTGACTTAGTCTCAATTTGATAAAGAGAGACTTAGTCTAGGAAAACTTGGCTTACAAGAAATTGGGTCAATCGCGAGATTGATAATCCCAATTAAAGGGTTCAACCTAGAGATAGTAATAACCCGACTTGAGCTATTATCAACCGTTTTGTGCAAATACCTATTTGGACTTGAAAAAGCAAAATTGGGCACAATCACTCTCTGATCTAGAGGTATTGAGTGGGTAATTTAGTATTTATTTATATATACTCCGACCAACAAAACAAGTATTAAGGTTTATATTCCATAGGCAAACACCTAGGAGATGGTCACAACCCCAGGTATTTTACAAAACTTGAAAAACCACCAAAAATAATTTCCTAGTTTAATTTATTAATTTTGCACTCTTGGTTTAATCTAAACATAGAAACAACTCAAATTTGTGGAATTTTAAATCGAGATAGTTCAAGCTCATACACTATAGTATATACCCCTAAGTTCCATGCATAGCTCCCTGTGGAAAATCGTCCCCTACTCCTAGTTTGGTATTACTATTGCATCGACTGTTTCATAACCTTAAATGGAGGTGTGACTTGGACGAGATCAATTTTTGGCACCGTTGCCGGGGATCTAAAAATGGATTTAGCTATATATTGGGTTTTGTGTGTGGATTTTCTTCTTTTCCTTCCTTGTTACTGACTTTTTGTGAATCAATTGTAGGTACCGTAATGACAAACAACAATAATCAACTCGGAAACATGCCTTTGCGGGATGTGGACGTTGATGAAAACCAAGTTGATGAGGTTCCTCTTGAACCTCAAGAAAATAGAAGATGCCGAGCACCTCAAGACAACATCCCAATTCCACCCCCACCTCCACTAAGTGTGGCTCCACTCCGGGTGTTGGCGAATGAAGGGTATGCAAGTGCCATTGTCCCGCCCTGTATTAGGGAGGGCAACATTCAAATCAAAAATGTAATGCTCACATTGCTAGAGCAACGGGGATTCTTCACTGGGGCTCCAAGTCAAAATGCATACAAACACTTGAAGGGGTTTGTGGACACTTGTTGATGAAGTAAACATACAAACGTATCTGAGGATGCTTTAAGGTTACGACTATTTCCCTTCTCTCTACGGGGAAGTGCCTTAGATTGGTTGGAAAGATTTCCAAACCATTCCATCCATACATGGGATGAGTTGGATGAGAAAGTTATTTTCACGTTCTTTTCTCCCGAGCATATGACTACTCCTAGAGACGAGATTCTAGCATTCAAACAAGAGCCCAATGAGCCGTTTCATGAGATATGGGATCGGTATAGGACAATGGCCAAAGAGTGCCCCAATAATGACATGAAGGAAGATATGATTCAATAAACTTTCTACCGGGGGATCAATACAACCAATCAGTGCGTGGTAAATCAACTTGCGGATACCTCATTTGCATGGAAAAGTCGGGAAAATGTTCCTCAAGGTGATCCAAATGTGATTCACATCCATAAAGAGTTGCATGATCATGGGCAAGCCATTTTCGAATTGACCACCACGATGAATCAATTAGCAAAGGCTCAACTTCAACAAGTGCAAAGTCCTAAGCAAGTCAATACCATGGAGGGACTAAACATGATGATGAACAAAAGAAGGACCAAGGGTCCACGAGTGCAAAGCCGAACGAAGAATTATGTTCAAGAAGATAATGGGTTGATCAAGATGAATCTTAGAATGAACAGGAGGACGAAGTGCAACATGTGAACAACTTCCAAGGGCAAAGAAATAACTCTCAAGTCCCGAATCAACAACAATGGAAACCTCAAGGTAATCAAGGTAATTGGAATTCTAACAACCAAGGTAATTTGAATAATAACAACAATCAAGGATATTGGAGTGGTGAATAACCAAGGCAATTGGAATGGCAACAACCAAGGATATTAGGGAGGCAACAACCAAGGGGGATGGAATAATAATCAAGGCAATCAGAGGTCGGGTTTTCAAAGGCCCCCGATGTATAAAAACTGAGTAACCCGCCTCCTTATCCTTCCCATGGTCCAAGTTCCTCCAACAATGAAATGGGGCGTATTGAGAACATATTCAAGAAAATGATGGAGAAGAATACCGATTCTGATGCCCAACTTGCCTCCCACAATACATCAATTCATAACATGGATGTTCAAATGGGGAAAATCCCTCAAGCTCAAAATACTCGTCCTAGGGGGGCATTACCAAGTGACACGGTGGTGAGCCCAAAGGGTGGGAGAAACACGGGACATGCCATGATCGTTACAACAAGAAGTGGGAAAGGTGGGAATGCACCCACCTTTAGTAAAAGAAAACTTGTGGATGATGAGCAAGTGGTACAAGATGACGAGAACCCGAACAATGTGGTGCAAGCAAATGATGAAGTACATATTGATATTGATGACAATGTGGAAGAGACTCTAGAGGAAGTGAACCCGTATAGGGATCATGTTGTTGACATACCCAAACCGGCAGTGCAAAAGGCTAAGGCACCATTGCCTAAGCCTCCTCCTCCATATCCTTCAAGGCTTGCCAAGCAAAGTGGCAAGAATCAATTCAAAATATTTCATTGACATGATAAAGAGTCTATCTATCAATGTGCCATTGGTTGACGCCTTGGAATAAATGCCCGATTACGGAAAGCTTATGAAGTATTTAGTGACAAAGAAGTGGTCAATGAATTTTGAAACTATAAAATGACTCATCAAGTGAGTGGAATTGTGCATTCAATGTATCCCAAGTTGGAGGATCCCAGCGCTTTAACGATTCCTTGTACAATTGGAAGTGCCGAGTTTGCAAAAGCTCTTTGTGATCTTGGGGAAAGTATAAATTTGATGCTCTATTCAATTTTCAAGACTTTGAGAATTGGGAAACCAAGACCCACATCTATGAGATTACAAATGGACGATCGTACCTTGAAGAGACCATTGGGAGTGATTGAAGGTGTATTGGGAGTGTTGATAAATTCATTCTTCCGGCGGATTTTGTCATTCTTGATTGTGAGGTTGACTATGAGGTGCCGATTATTCTTAGAAGACCTTTCCTTGCTACAGGGAAGGCTCCTTGCTACAGGGAAGGCTCTAGTTGATGTTGGAACCTGAGAACTTACCTTCTGGGTTAGTGATGAGAAAGTGGTTTTCCATGTATGTAAGTCCATGAGGCAACCCAATAGCAAAGAGGTGTGCTCTTTCGTGGACTCGGTGACCGATGTGATTGTGGATGAAACAAGTATTGTGATAAATGCCGATGATACATTAGAGGCTTTCTTGCTCAACTTTGATGATCAAGAGAAGGATGGCTTCATGGAATATGTAAATTCTTTTCAAGGAATGGGGTTGTAAACTTATGAACCCCACAAATTTTCCTTGGATATTGAAAATAGGACAACTCCTCCTACAAATACTTCAATTAAAAAGCCTCCTATCTTGGAGTTGAAGCCATTGCCTCCACATCTTCGACATGAATTTCTTGGCCCTTCTTCTACTTTATTGGTTATCCGTTCCTCTTGTTTGACTAACGTGCAAGTAGACTCTACATTGGCGGTGCTACAAAAGAGGAAGAAAGCTATTAGATGGACATTGGCAGATATTCGGGGGATAAGCCCTATATTTTGCTTGCACAAGATTAATTTGGAGAAAGGTGACAAACCATATATTGAAAATCAAAGGATACTTAATGAAGCCATGCAATAGCTTGTAAAAAAGGAGATCATCAAGTGGTTGGATGCCGGGGTTGTCTACCCCATTTCTGATAGTTCATGGACTTCTCCGGTACAATGTGTCCCAAAGAAGGGGGCATGGCGGTGGTCACCAAAGCCAAGAACGAGTTGATTCATACAAGAACGGTGACCGGGTGGCGAGTGTGTATGGACTATCGTAAGATAAACAAAGTCAGAAGTAAGGACCATTTTCCACTTCCCTTCCTAGATAAAATGCTTGATTGATTGGCTGGTCGTGTTTTCTATTGTTTCCTTGATGGGTATTCCGACTACAACCTAATTCTTATTGCTCCAGACGATCAAGAGAAAACTACTTTTACATGTCCTTATGGTACTTTTTCCTTCAAGCGGATGCCATTTGGGTTGTTCAATGCACCAACATCTTTTCAAAGGTGTATAGTGGCGATCTTCATGGACATGGTGGAGGATTAATTTGAAGTCTTCATGGATGAATTCTCGGTGGTCGGGAATTCTTTTGATGATTGTCTAGAAAACTTGGATACAGTGTTGGCAAGATGTGAAGAAACAAATTTGGTGCTAAATTGGGAGAAATATAATTTCATGGTCGAGGAACGCATTGCCCTTGGACACAAGATCTCAAATAATGGTATTGAAGTCGACAAGGCAAAGATTGAGGTAATTTCTAAACTTCCATCTCCAACTTCGGTGAAGGGCATGTGGAGTTTCTTAGGCCGCGCGGGGGTTTTATTGGCTTTTTGTTAAGGATTTCTCTAAAGTGGTGAATCCGTTGTGCAATCTTTTGGAGAAAGATGCTAAGTTCCACTTCAATGATGATTGCATGAGAGATTTTGAATTGCTAAAGTTCAAGTCGACTACTACTCCCATTATCACCGCTCCAAATTGGAGTGATCCTTTTGAGCTCATGTTCTATGAAAGTGATGTAGCGGTAGGGGCTGTTTTTGGGAAACGTATGAACATGATTTTTCACCCCGGTCTACTATTCTTGTAAGACCATGAATAGTGCTCAAGTCAACTATACCGTTACAGAGAAAGAGCTCCTTGACATCGTGTTTGCTATTGAGAAGTTGCGCCCGTACTTGATGGGTGCAAAAGTGATTGTCCAAGATCATGCGGCAATTCATTATCTTATGAGCAAGAAATATTCCAACACTCGGTTTATGATATGGATGCTTTTGTTGCAACAGTTTGATATTGAAATCCAAGATAAAAAAGTAAGTGAAAACCAAGTGGCGGACCACTTGTCTCATTTGGAGGAGGAGGGGAGGCCGCATGATGGCCTTGAAATCAATGACTCCTTCCCCAATGAGAACTTTTGACTATTTCAATGAAGGAGGTTCCATAGTTTGCGAATCTAGCAAATTTCCTTGTGAGTGGTATCATCCCGGATGGGTTCTCTTCAAACCAAAGGAAGAAGCTCAGACGAGATTATCAAGACTATTATTGGGATGAACCGTACCTTTTCCATATTTGCACAGATGGAGTGATTAGAAGATGTGTGCCGGAGGAGGAGCAATGTAAAATAATTGGGGCTTGTATTCTTCATCATATGGTGGTCACCATGGTGGAGCGAGAACGTCGGCCAAAGTGCTAAGTTGTGGTTTCTATTGGCCCACTCTCTACAAGGATGAATGCGATCTAGTGAAACGTTGTGATGAATGTCAAAGGGCTGGTGGAATCTCAAAAAATGAAATTCCCCTCACCACCATTCTGAAGATTGATATTTTCGATGTGTGGTATATTGACTTCATGGGTCCTTTTTTGAGTTCCTGTGGAAACACCTACATCTTGGTCGCGGTTGATTATGTATCCAAATGGGTTGAGGCCATTTCTCTACCAAACAACGAGGCGAGAAGTTTGGTGTGAATCTTGAAGAAGAACATTTTTACAAGGTTTGGCACTCTAAGAGCTATCATAAGAGATGGGGGGTCGCATTTTTGCAACAAGGCCTTCGACAACTTACTCACCAAGTATGGTGTCACTCATAAAGTCACCAACCCTGTCATGCACAAGCAAGAAGTCAAGTGGAAGTCAGCAACCGAGAGATAAAGAGTATTTTGTCCAAAACAGTGAATGCTAACAAGATGGATTGGTCTAAGAAACTTGATGATGCTTAATTGGCTTACCGGACAGCTTAAAAAACACTTATCGGAATGTCTCCATACCGGTTGGTGTTCGGAAGAGCTTGTCATCTTCCGGTGGAACTTGAGTACAAAGCCATGTGGGCTCTAAGGAAGTTGAATCTTTGTTGGGATGTCGCCACCAACTTGAGGGTGGCACATTTTTCGGTACCATGCTTACACAATTTCGTCCTTACAAAGAGAAGATGAAATATATTCATGACAAGTACATTTGGAACAAAGAGTTCAAAAAGGGTGATATGGCGTTGTTGTTCAATTCACAGTTGCGGATGTTTCTCGGAAAGTTAAATTCTAAACGGAGTAGCCCTCTTGAATTTGTAGGTGTGACACCCTTTGGTGCATTGTACTTGAAGAATTAAAATTATGAGGTGTACGAGTCAATGGTCATCAGGTGAAGCATTATTTGGGAAATGTTGGTGATGGCCGTGTTGTGGCGGTGATTCGTTTCAAGTGATGGTAATCAGCGTCGTGTCGTGGCGTTAAATCAGGTGCTTCTTGGGAGGCAACCAATGTGTTTTCTTCTTTTTCATTTATTCTTTAGTAGATAGGTATTATTTTTTTTCTAACTATATTTTAAGTGTGTTGCAGGGATGAGTTTGCTTTACTGGAACTATGCTCAGAAAATTGGCTAAGTATGGAAAGAAATGAAAACCGCATGTTTAATGTGCGGACATCACAATTTGTATTGCTACAGCAAAAAGGGACCTACGGCCGCACAATCCTTGTGCGGACCGCAAAATCCGAAGATGAAAAATGCAAACACTCTGAAGTTTGGTCTGTCAGAGAAATGACCAACCTGCGGCCGCATCGAATTCTATAGTCCACGGGCAAAATCTGCGGTCGCGCCCCAAATTATTCGGACGACATATTATCAAAGGAATTTGAACCCCAGGTAACAGAATGTGGATCGCAGAAGGAATTCTGCGGCCGCACTCGCCTCTTTGTCCCTTAGCAAGACCCGTCTTGTATAAATAGTGAACATAGGGCTACTGTACTATCTTTTCACTCTCTGGGCACTCAAATAGTTAAAACATTGCAAGCATTTGTTCAATCATGTACCATGCTAAATCCATATATGTCATTATTCCTTAGCACCGCTTCATATCTGGTATGCTTCAATTACTCATAGGGTTTTCAATTTTTAGTCTAAATACCATCTTGTTAGTTAGTACAAGCCATTTTTTACTAGAAGCAAATTTTATAACCATGTGGGGTTTAAATTGTGTTGGGTCAAGTCATAATTGTGCTCTGGGGGATGGGTAACTTGATTATCATGCTAATTATTAGTATCATGTCGGATTTGTACTAAAAATTGAAAACCTGAAGAAACTGTGTTCGTTAAAATTATGAAATCTTTGGCCGCACAAGAAATTGTGCGATCCATAGAAATTGAGAATGGCAATTAATCAAGCATGAGTCTGCGGACCGCACTTGAAATTGTGTGGACCGCGGAAATTTCGTTGTGGCTGCAGAAAAGTGTGTGCGGCCACAAAACGCCCAATCTCTGTCTTCAGAGAGTTGTGACTTTGGTATATTTGATGTGTGACCGCAATAGAAAATGTGCGTACCACACTTCAATTCTGCGATCGCACTTGAAATTGTGCGGACCACAGATCTAGTTCTGCTGCCGCAAGTTCAAATTATTCGGTCCGCCCAACCTAGTTGCGGTCGCACTTGTAATTGTGCGGACCGCACTTCCCCAACCTAAAATCATTTCACATTGTGTTCATTGTCTCTTTTAAACTTGAATTACAACTAACTCCCGCTGCTATTTGTTACAGATAATGGTAAGATCTCGAGGCTGTGGAGATACTTCAAAGGGAAGGGGTGACCCTTTTCGGGGATGAGGGAAGAGGCCCATTCCTAGTTCCCAATAGCCTGACAGAAGAAAAAGGATAGCCAGAAGTAGAGGGCGAGGTGCAAAGCCCTTTGAATCCAATTCTTATGCCCAACTAGGGAAGCATCAGAGGATAACTCGGTCCAAGAGCTGCCAGCTATCCAACCACAGCCACATTGGAGATATTAACCCCAGGACGAGCCTACCACATCTCAAAGCACCTCCGAGGGTTCGAAGAGTGCTAGTCCGGATTCAGAACTTTCCTCTACACCTATCCTTGAGGTACCATCAACTTCAGTTGAGTGAGATTCTGAATGATAGTCGAGGGGGTGATACTAGAGTTGGCTGCCTTGAGAAGTCGAAGAAGAAATAGTTCTGGAGGCTCGGTTTGTCAGTATAGATACTTTCACTAGCTTCCATGAGTGGCGGCCAACTAGATCGCTCGCTCTTGAGCGACAGTTTCAACCGAAAGACCTTGAGAAATACAATCCAGTAGTCTTGAGGAAATTCAGAGAGCAGAAAGGGTGGATGTGGTTCACCTAGTGTATAGTAGACTCCAAGGAGTATGTGGTTCATGAATTATATGCCAATGTGGCGGACACAAAGAAAGGTACCAAAGTGACCAAAGTGAGGAGACTAAAGGTGCGGTTTGACCAGCACACACTGAACACCTACTTGGAGTTTTAGGATGTCGAGCCCACACAGTACTCAGAGAAGTGTGTACTCGGGAGGCATCACGTCCCTGGTTAGCAGAGATATTAGCAGCTCCTAGGACACACCACCATGGATTGCAGTAGGGGTGGATATTCACAGAAACACCCTGAGTTCTGAGACAAAAGGGTGGCAGACCTTCGTATGCAACGAGTAGACCCGAGTCAGAATGAGACATACCTTCTGATCTCGTGGGCAGTTCTAGTCGCCCCCATCATGGTTGAGTACCCGATCAATGTGGATGTCGTGATGTCGGCCAACATATATGTGGTCTCCAGGCAAGCAGATACCTCTTACCCGTATCCCAACACTATTACTGAGTACCTTACGGATGCACGGGTGGAGCCGAGCAATTTTGATACTAAGGTGCGGGCAAAGAAGCCCTTCTCATAGTATTCTTTGATGGGTGATGGAAACCCAAAGAAGAAGGGTTAGCATCCTACTACTGCGGGTTGGTCTGACGAGCCCACTAGGGTAGCTGCAGCGACAGTCGACATGCTATCTACTTTAGATGATCCTTCAGATAGTGCAACAATTATGTCTCCACCTCCTTTTTCAGGTCCTTCAACAGAACCTATACATGTTCCACCTCAACTTTGAAGCTGGTGCCTGTGCCCACTCATCCATTATTTGCGCTATGAGTCTCCCAGACACTGACGAGACTCAACAACTGGATACAGATAGTCACCGCAAAGCAGTCTAACATATCCAGTACTGTTGCAGCGTAGTCATCAATTCCGGCACCCCAGGTACCTCCGATAGTGGAGGAGACTATGAAGAATATCCTGGAGAACCAGACCACCATAATGAATGCCTTAGTACAACATGGATTAGCGATTGAGGGGCTGGGAAAGAAAGTAAAGAAAATGAGGAAATCCCAGGCGTCCAAGAAATCAATTGAAAGGCTATAGAAAGAGGAGACCAAGATTGCAGCAGATGGAGATCTTCCATTTGACATGCGGATAGATCCAGCTCTTTCAGCACCAACAACACCATCAGTTCCAGTGGCACCAGCTGGCCAGTCTGATGACCAAGACCTGGTTGCCGACACTACTGAGGCGGTACGCTAGATGTTCACCAAACCAGCTACTCCCAAAGTCGAGGATGATGAGATCCAGTTAGTGGAGACAGATGGCGGTGACGGTGTTGTGGACACAGAGATGTCCAAGGCGACATAGGGAGTCTTCTTGACTCTTACCCTTTCCTTTACTATTATTTTGTTAAGCATTGCTGCCAATGCTTACTTTTATTCGAGGGGATGGAGTTATTTGATTTATTTGGACGATTTTGAGACATTTGGTTTGTAATAACTGACATAGTTTCTTTTTTTCTCCTTATTTTGTATTTATTATCTCCTTTCTCTCATGATGTATATATTCTCTCTTTTCCTCTCTCGTTATGTAGATTCATTATGCTTTCAGTAGTTTGCTTTGTAGCTTCTTTATTTTGTTTTCTTACTGGCTAGTCTTTAATTTAGTAGCTTCTTTGTAATTTAATAGCTTTGTTTTGTATTTTAGTGGATAATAAGCCTTTGGTTTTCTTAATTCCAAGATTCTTATGATTTTTTTGTAAACCGGGTGACTCTTCCCAACAATAGATTGTGTGATAACCTTATTAAGGGATTGCGTCCGGTTTTGGTCTTTAGGTAAGAATAGTAGTAATAATGAATAAAAAGTCCTAGTTGAGTCATGCTCGAAGAGTAAAACATGCTTCAATTGGTACTAACACACTTAACTACGTGCTTATGGTTAAAAATAAGCTTTTTGGAAAGAAATAGATCTAGTTAGTGACCTTTTGACTCTTGTGTTGACTTAGACGTTCATCGAGTGGTTTAATCGAACCATGGTGATTTTCAATCTTGAATATGGTAGTTGTGGGCCCTCGAATCTACCTCTTCAACAATCCAACTGCGTGAGAGGTGAGATATTGTTGTTGCAAGTCCGAGTATCCGTGCTAATGGTCTAGAACTTGCCCCGAATGTGTTTCTAGGCAAAAATTTAAGTTTTGTTTGTCTTGAGAAGTGATTTCAGGCTCTCCTTGACCCGCTTGAAATTTTCCATTGCCCACAAATATTTTTATCCGTAGTCAACCAATTTGATCCTAAAACCTTTCTCATTTGATAACCTGTTACAAGCCTTTACCCATTTTGTCGTGACCCTCTCTTGGCACCCGACCTTTCCTTAACACTCTTGTGAGACAATTGGATAAAAACATAAGTTTAGGGGAGAGACTAGGAGTTGGAAAAGGTATCAAGGCACAAAAAGATAAAAGAAATGAAGAGAAGGAAAGTCAAGAAAAAGAAAGAGGAAACAGAAAAATGCAAAAAAAAAAGTGAATAAGTTGAAGAGTTGAAGGGATTCAAAGAAAAGTAATGATGCAAGGCATGGAGAAATCAAAGAAGGAGAAAATGAATAGCATGACCAAGAAAGAGTGATGTTAAGTCTCTGTAATTTCCCTATGGAAAAGAAAATGCCTCAAAGAGTTGGCAAAGCATGAGCCGAGAAAAGAAAATGGAGTGCTTAAGGAAAGATGAATCCGTTCTATCATAACATATCCAACCGTAGTCCAAAGCCTTTATTACATTTCGAAAAAGCCCTACGTGATTTCAAGCCGAGTGAACTTACATTAGTGGTGATCTACATGAGGGGCAAGCCTGTGGTACTTAAAGTCGTACTTGCGACATTCTTTGGAGAGAGATGAGTGAGCCATTCACACATCTTTGAATTGATTGCTATATTCTTAAGTGAGATATGCAAAGAGAGATTAAAAGAGAAGGAGTTTGGGATCCATAGTGACATACATAAAAGAGAAAGCTTCATTAATGAATAAAGTCAGTTCTTGATGCTCAAGTGTCACAGTAGAACTATTTTTCTTAAAAGTTAAACTTGTTGCCTTATTGATAATTCATAAGTGGTGTGGGTAATTGTTGGTCCAGATTGATGCGCAATTGACTTAACTTTGATTAGCTGGAATGACTCTTAACTGGTGAAGGTGAGAACTACTTTATTTGCTTGAGGAAAAGCAAAGACTTAAGTTTGGGGGAGTTGATAAGTGGGTATTTTGACTAGTTATTAGCGGCTTTTAGATTTTGTTTTAGTCTAAAAGCGTTTAATTATGTTCCCGAAAAATGATGAAATGTGCTTAATTGCTGGAATATTGGAAAGTTAACTCCCGAGATGAAATCCAACTCAAGAAGAAGCAATCTGAACTCAAAGACACAAAAGAGCACAAAAGCTCAGAAGTGCGGACCATAGAATATCATATGCGGCCGTAGATTGTGAAGGAAAGGCCAGCACAAAAGTTGCAAAGATAAGCTGGGTCAGGAGCAATCAGAGAGTCTGCATTTCAAAACCATCAAAAATGCAGACCGCACAAGTATTGTGCGACCGCAGAAGAAGAGCTGTGCAGCCGCAAATACAATTGTATGGACCACAGAAAGAATGCAGTACGGCCGCAGTCCATAATTATGTGGCCGCGAATTTTCAATCTTGTCAAGCTGAAGAAAAGTGCGGACCGCACATGGAATTTTGCGGTCGTAGAACCTTCGAAAGGGCATTTTTGTTCAAAATTTCCAGCCCTGTGTAAATTGAAGAGTTTTACCTTTTTTAGGTCAACTTTTGACATCAACAACTATAGTAGCCGTTTCTCTTTGCTTCATTTAGTAGTTTTCATATTTTAATATATTTTAACATAGATTTTATAATTTTAATTAAGCAATATGAGTTTAATTAGAATTTCTTCTTCTATTTCTTCAATTTGAAGCATGAGTAGCTAGATTTTTACTAGGATTGTGACCCAACCTTAGAGTGTAAACCATATGGGTGTTTCTTTAGTGCTTGTTTATGGTTGAATGTTTATTATTTAGACTTGTTCATGCTTTAATTTGTGGAAGTAATGGTTGTAAACATTAGTTCATGCCTATTTGACTTAGTCTCTACTTTAGAAAGAGAGAGTTAGTCTAGGAAAACTTGGCTAACAAGATATTGGGTCAATCGAGAGATTGATAATCCCAAAAAAGCGTTCAACCTAGAAATAGTAATAACCCGACCTGAGCAATTATCAACCGTTTTATGCAAATACCCATTTGGACTTAAGAAAGACAAATTGGGCACAATCACTCTTTAACCGGGAGGTATTGAGTGGAAATTGAGTATTGGTAGCTATAATACACCCCGACCAACAAACAAGCATTAAGTTTTATATCCCAGTAGGCAAACACCTAGGAGATGGTCACAACCCTAGGCTTTTACAAAACTTGAAAAACAACCAAAAATAATTTCCTAGTTTAATTTCTTAATCTTTCACTCTTAGTTTAATCTAGACATAGAAAAACTCGAATTGTGGAAGTGTAAATTGATATAGTTCAAGCTCATACACTATAGTATATACCCCTAAGTCCTATTCATATCTCTCTGTGGAAAATCGACCCCGACTCCTTGTTTGGTATTACTATTGCATCAACCGTTTAAAAACCTTAAATAGAGGAGTGACTTGAACGAGATCAAATATCTCAAAATACAATATTGTATGAAATACGTAAACAATAAAAATGAAACAAAGAGGTTGACTCCGAGGCCTGCGGTCGGATCATGCAATGGTAACTTAAATTTTCCAATGCATCGAATGAATCATTGACAATTCGCGATCTGAAATACCTGGATCCGCACAAAAATGTGCAAAAGCGTAATATGCGTACACCATAATCGGCACCCAGTAAGTATCAAGACTAACTTCGGTGGAGTAGTGACGAGGTTCAAGTAACAGGATACTCACTAGACAAATAACCTATGTAGTGAATATATCAAAGAAACAGACAACATAAATATAACTGAAAACAACGAGAACAATCTCTATAGATCATGTAATAACAACTTAGTGTTGTAAAACCTATCTTGACCACAAAATATCAAATAGATGTGAGGCATGAGATAACACGTTAAATACAGTCATTAACTCATTTAAGTACAGAATCTAAACTTTAAGAAATAATTATGTAATAAAAGTATCAACCACGTCTCAAAACAATCACAACAAAAAGAAGGTCACCCCGAAATATCACATAACATCATCAACAATACCATCCTTACTCCGCCACATGTGCACATAACAATGAAATGCCTCCTTATTTCACCACATGCATATATAGCCACCCTTATTTTGCCACGTAGGTGGCCCGAGATAATGCCACCCTTATTTTGACCCACGTGCATAATAATATACATAATCGCACTGCAAATAACTCGTACTGACACCCCGAATCAATCAACCTAACTTGTCCACAAGTGCCACAATACCTCGAAACAATAATACCAAGTCCCACAGTATCACAAATAATGATACTAAAGTTTCATCAATCTATAAGCTCACAACTTTCAACAATAGTGCACAAGGACATACCAAATAATCAGAAAAGTAGAGGAGTATGCAACAATTAAAGCATTAGTATGGCTACGTAAATGTAGAGATCATGATCATAGTCATAAAGTGATCTCAACATGTTTCATATAAAGTTCATTATCATATTAAGAAATATTAATGGTCTACAGTTTATTCCAGTCAAAACCACACATAGTACTTGTATACACGCTCGTCACCTCATGTAAGCATCACTTTCACATCATAGAAATCAACAAATTAAGGCTAGTACCTAAGCGGTATTCTCCCACACAAGGTCATGCAATATACTTACCCCAAATAAGCCAAATTAGTAATCTAAAAATCCTTTCCCTCGTGAATCAACCTTCGGACGACTCGAATCTAGCCAAAATAACTTAATAATATCAATTAAAGTTATTGAAAATAACCCCAAACAATAAAGCTTCAATCATGAACAAAAATTAAAAAGTCAACTTAAATAGTCAACCTGGGCTCCCCTCTTGGAACCCATCAAAAATCACAAATTCTTAATACCCGTTCCTATACGAGTCCAAATATATGTGTTTCACCCAACTCCGACCCTTAAATCGGCCATCAAATTACCAATTTCTATTTTAGAATTTTTTACTAAAATTCACAATTTCCTTAATTAAATTCACTAGTCAAACACTAAAATCGAGGTTGAAATCATGAATAACGAACAAATCCGAGCAAAAAATACTTACCCTAATCTAAAACGTGAAATCCCCTAAAAAATCACCCAAATACGAGTGTTGGGTCTCCAAATGTGATAAAATAACCAAAACCCTCGAAAATAATATTTATGATCTACTCAGGCATACCCTTCGCGGATGCGGCATATACCTTGCGTTTGTGAAGTTCAAAATGACAGTTCCTATGAAAACCCCTATGTGAACGCGATGACATTGTTACACCCCAAATTTTCGTACGTGAAAGTACGCCATAAATAGATTGATGAAAGCTCAGGATTGAGATTATTTTGGAATTATAAGTATTATGCTATTTCAAACAAGGGATAAATAAATTCGTGAAGGTGAGAGGGTAAGCGAATCGAAGAAAATGAGTTTCATCGAAAGTCTTTATTTTGAAATAAAATACGGTCCGAGCTATAATACCCGAAATTTATGGACTAGTATCTACAAGGTACCACATGACCTTGATAATGAGGTATATAAGATATGTTAAAAGTAAGTATTATTTAAGTGATTTGAAATAATTCTTAATTATATGAATTATTCGTTAACTGGGGATTAATATTAAATAAGATAATACTAATTAACTAAGTCTTTAAAGATAAGCAAGAAAAAGGAACGTGGCAGCAAGCCACTTTTCAAATAAGTGACTCTTAGTCACCTTTGATTAGATGGCAACCTAATTGATAGTTAAAAGACATTTCATTCCTTAGAATTTATGTACAAAAGTACTTAATATAAAACGTTAGAAATTCTTACAAGTTGGTTTCATAAGACATTGCAAGTTTGATTTCTTACTAATTCAAATTCAAGATATTTCCAAACCAGACGCTAGAACTCCATCCAACAGGCTTTCAACAAAATTCTTGCAACAAAACAATTCCGACGAAATTTCTTAGCACATCAGCAACGTGAGATTTTGTGATTCTAAGAAAGTATGGTGCAATCTTTTCCAAGAATATCATATATATTTTTCCCTACTTCAGATATGTTAAGGCTATCCCTTGTTTGTTTTTGGCAGGACCTATACGACACGAATGAAATAAGCAAATGCACAAATTTCATAAATAAATATATTCATAGAAGTATTAGATATGTCTATGTTATTTAATTCTCATATGTCTTATTATTTTATCATCTGTTCATGGGTCTCAAAAATACGTAAGTTGGTATAGTTTATTTCATGATATTAATTAGAGGTATAAGGGTCTTATGACGTACCGAGAGATTTTATTAACGTATTTCATATGCATTTCATGCATTTATACATGCACATTGACCTATGAACAGATGGTGTTATATACGCGTATATATATGTATATGGGATATGGGGAATATTATGGCGTTATATACGCACCACCACCTTATCAGCTGGTATACATTGATAATTTTTCCCACATTAGCCGAGATGAATGATGGGATGCCCTCAGAGTCATGATGATGTCATGAAACATGTACCTATGAATGACATGGCATTCATACGCATATGCATGACACTAAAACTATTTCACGATTTACAAAATTATCCAGACTTACAGGTTAAGTCATGTATTCTACATTTCTTCCATGTCTGTTATGTACTTATTTATGTGCCTTACATACTCGGTACATTATTCGTATTGACGTCCCTTTTGCCTGGGGATGCTACGTTTCATGCCCGAAGGTTCCAATAGATAGGTCGAGAGTCTTCCAAGTAGGCGATCTGTTCAGCGAAAGATGTTGGTGCACTCCATATGCTCCGAAGTTGCTTGTTTGGTCAGTATAATTTAGATGTGTATTGTTTGGTATTGCGGGGCTCTGTCTCGACATTTATGACAATTGTGTATCCTTAGAGGCTTGTAGACAGATGTTATGTACGTAAAAGATTGTATGGCCTTTTCATTCTATGTTAAGTATACGAGTAGTTATTTTGGTCTTAGAGACCCATATGTCTTATGTATAAGTTGGTACTACATGTAGTATTCTACCTATTTCGTGAAAGCCTCTCCAGCTCAGTTATTTATGATAGTATGATACGAAAATATACATTATGTTGATACTCGGTTGAGTAAGGTACCGGGTACCCATCGCGGCCCATTGATTTGGGTCCTGACAACAGTGGTATCAGAGCAGTTCTATCCTAGGGAATCTACAAGTCGTGTCTAGTAGAGTTTTGTTTATGGGTATGTCGTGCACCACACTTATAAGCAGGAGGCTACAGGGCATTTAGGACTGTCACTCTTTCTTCTTACTCTAGATCGTGTGGTAGTGCTCAGTTGTTAGAACTCAGTTCCTAAGCTCTATCTTATTCATAATACAACGATGCCTACATCTAGAAAGACGGTTGGTAAGGAATTGAATGTGGTTGTGGAAGGGTTGAGTCAGAGGAACTCGATTTTGCATCATGCTTATGATGAGTAAACGTAAGGTCTACAGCAGACCATGTGTGTACCAAGAAGTGTGAGCTTCTGGAAAAGGACTCTAAGGCATGAATATCTATCCACCCATATGATAAAAAGCGACGAGAGAATCAGAAGGTAGATTCAAGTTTCAACAATTAAAAGAAGTAAGATGAAAAAGGGTACGAGATACTCATCTAGTGAAAATTATCATTACTTACCACTCAGGAAGGGAGATATAAGCATTTTGAATTGTCTTCAACAGTAACAGAGTTATGTGTAATTTGCCACACCCATCTCAGTTATGCCATATGGGGACAAACAGGTGTAGTTTAAGAGAAGGAGGGGATATTAGGATCCGGTTGGGGTAAGAGTAACCAAAAATGGTGATGGATTGTTTGTGTTAGCTGACATTTCTGAGGGTTATTGTAAATGTGCTAACAAAATCTCCTTGTGAGACACCCAGATGGTAAACTCTAGAATAATACATCTAGATACAAATACTAGAATGATAAAAAAAATTAAAATTTACAAAGATAGGCACTGGAAGCCTAGAAGGGATAAATATTACTTTAACTTGGTTCCCGTTCCTAGTAAACAGAGAATGTTAGGCAACTCGAAGAGCTAGTGGATGGAGCAAGGGGAGCTAGAAGCAGAAGAATGTCTTGTTCAAGTTTTCAGAATAAAGTGATAGAGATATAGGATAGTGGGAAATAAGAAGAGAGTTAATGAAGCATTATGAGTAAGATGCGGTACATGGGTGACAACGGTAGATAAAAAAGATGACAGTATTACAGAGTCTATAGTCAAGTGAAGGAAAAGACGAGAGGTGATAGGCCTTGAGACAAAAAAGAGTATAGTCCATCCTCATTTCGAGAAATAAGTTCGTGACTCTAACGCAACTACCGAAAGGAAAAGTTAGACCCCAGAATAACAGACATCAGTATGGGCTGGTGAATAAGATAAACTAAACGTCAATTAGGGACTGAGTGATTGGATAATAGTTGGCATCATGAGAGTTTCAGATTTCGTTCCGGCGATAATGAAATGGACAAAAAAAGAAAATTCATGAGAAATTCAAATAATGGTCATTCAGGAAGATGCTTCTCTAAAGCAAGCAATGTGAGCAAAGTTAAGCTTAATGGACTGTATGTGCATTTAATACTAAGTGTCACCCTCGTGATTAAGGACTACCGCAAGGCGAAGAAGGGTCATCGATGATGTGAAAAGGCGCCAAAGATGAAGAAGTAAAACATCTATAGGTAAATCGTCATAGCTCTAACTCATAGTACTCTCCTAAAAGGGGGAATATGGACTGATGTGGCATTAAGTCAGAACTAAGTGGTTCTAGTAGCTATGGAATGGTAAAGAAAGAATGCGATAAAAATGATGAAAAATGAATGAGATTGCACTTATTCAAATCCTACAGATATGCTACGATTTCAGAAGATTATGCAAACACGACATCAAAGAAAGGAAGTAAGGGTTCCTGCCAGGGATGTTATTTATAAATAAAGAGCCAGTGCGAAAGATAAGTTAAGACAAAGGAAATAACCCAAGAAATATTACGTGGAATATTGATATGAGAATGGGCCAACGAGTAGTTGGCAGTTGATTTAGGAAGAGCCTAGTTATGACTAGACAGGAGGTTATAGACGAGGCAGCAGATCGTGTAAGATAAACATAGTAAAACCCAATATAGTGAATTTAGCCTAGTAGTTATGACATCGTGATAATTGAGAAATATTTAGATAGGAGTTGGGGTAGTTAAAGGTACCATATGAGTGTTACAGAGATAAAAAAAAGAGTGCCACTGGGAAGTCAGTCGAAGTATAAGTTCAGAAGCAACCCTACACGCGCAAGGGGGTGGAAGTAAGTAACTACGGATAATTATAGGCAAGGAAGGACATCAAAAATTCCGCCGAGTATTCGATGTAATAAGCTCGTAGCTTTACAAGTGTCAGAAGGTCCTTAAGTACTACAACGAAAGACTAGCTGAGGATATAAGAAAGAAGGGTTCAACCTAAGCACAATGATCTAAAAGATGAAATGGTCTTGTAGCAATAGTCTCACAACAACATTGTATGCACTTCATGAGAAAGTGGCACCTATCGTGGCTAATAAGCGGGAAATGAACCAAAAGTAATATTCAAGGCCATATGAATTGCACAAAATTTCGGCATATGCGGGAACTAAGATAAGCTAAGTATGCACACAACAAGGGAGCATAAAGCTGAGAAGGAACGAAAGCAATAATTCGAGCAATGATCTTGAGTTTGTTATGTTACGAACACACATAAGATTTTGGAGCATTATCCATGCAGCATATATGTTGACAATCATATAGTCGTAGAAGACCTCAGTATAAGTTAAAAGAAAGAATTGAGTCCATGTAATAGACAAAGGATTTAATTGTTAGATGAAGGTATCATGTATATTCTATAGCGCCCATGAAAGGCTAAAGTAATAACTAAATGCCATGAGCCACAGATCGGGAGATAGCTTAAGCCTACGTAAAGGCTAATCAAAAGGAAGAGGAAACTAAAGAGTTACATCAACTAAGTAAATTAGGAGTCTGCTTATTGGACCTAGAAAGTTATAGACATCATGATCCAGAACATTACAAAATCACTATTAATATCATAGGTACAATAGAGATAGTACAGTAGCCATATTCTATAACAGCTCTACGATAAAACCAGTTAGAAGTGTCCCAACCTCATAAGAAGTTAGTATGAAGCTCTCACAAGATTGTGTAAAGAGGTGCATATATTATAATAGAAGTTCAAGACGTGGATGTGAATTACACCAATGTGGAGGGGAGGTCATGAAAGAGATAGAAGATTTGATGTGAGACTTTAAGGTAAGTAAGGTAAAGGTGAACAACATACAAGATACTCAAAAGCAGAAGATTGATAATAATCCATACTTCAGAATAGAAGGATAGAAGCATGGGGATTCAATATCAAGGAATGATAGCGGCATCGTTAGTGGCATATCTTCTAGCCTATTATTTCTAGGTACCGAGAAATCTAGCCAAGAGAGTAATGAAGAGTTAGAGACAATGTGCTGTCTCGCTTGATGTTCAAGAATAATATAAGGGAATCTATGGAGCAAGCAAGTTAAAGAAAGGTCGAGAATATTATAAATAGATATGTAGAGGTCGCAAGCTAAAGTATAGTAAAGCGACGAAGTTTTATGAAAGGAGTAAGGATCAGAAAGGGCGAGGTAAGAAGATGACGAGAATGGATAAGTCCTCGAGATTAAGCCCATGAAAACAAGAGAGCTAATGGTTTCTCTACGTTTTAGAAAGTACAGTATAGCCCGGTGAACTCAAGGGAATCTATGACTAATATCATCTAGAGTGGAATGAGGGTTGGGCCTTCGATTGAGTAATGACTTGAAGAGGATTTCATGAGTTGTACAGGATTAAAATATCCATGTAAGATGAGTCATATTGGGATGATATAAAATATGGATATGGAAGTATAGTATCTCCCTTAGGTGGATCAATCTAATTACTCCAGATATCCCTGATGGGACGTGAGCCCTAGCGGTAGTGTTACATAAGAGATCAAGTTATCAGTGGTAGATGATAGATCAACATTAAGGTAAATCAATAGTGGATGGACAAAAGTCAAAAAGTATGAGGTCAGATTAGACCGTCATTCTTAAGATGAACAAGTAATGAGGAACCGTTAAAGGAGTTAGATTTTTACATATAGGATAAGTTGGAGTTCGGTAGCAGACCTCAGTAACGATATATCGAAGTAAGAGTTATGGTATAGAATGACCTACCTAGATGTAGTAAAGTCATATGAATGGATAAGCGGATCTATGAAATAAGGTATAACAATATTCGTAAGTTCGACAATGTACCGAGCGAAGAACTTTAGTATACCTACAGATGCCAGAGGGATAATTTATCAAGCTCTTTATATGTTTGCAAAGCGAGGCCTAGAGATTGCCTAGATGTCAAGAGGAGTACTAAAATATTCGTAAGAACTATGGGTTATAAGAATGATAAATGCATCAGTCAACATTCGAAGACGAATGTTCCAAAGGGGGGAATGATGTTACACCCCAAATTTTCGTACGTGAAAGTACGCCATAAACAAATGGATGAAAGCTCGGGAATGAGATTATTTTGGAATTATAAGTATTATGCTATTTCACAAAAGGGATAAGTAAATTCGTGAAGGTGAGAGGGTAAACGAATCGAAGAAAATGTGTTTCGTCGAAAGTCGTCATTTTGAAATAAAATACGGTCCGAGCTATAATATCCGATATTTGTAGACTAATACCCTACAAGGTACCACATGACCATGATAGCGAAGTATATAAGGTATGTTAAAAGTGAGTAGTATTTAAGTGATTTGAGATAATTCTTAATTATGTGAATTATTCGTTAACGAGGGATTAATTAGTTAAATAAGATAATACTAATTAACTAAGTCTTTAAAGATAAGCAAGGAAAAGGAACGTGACAGCAAGCCACTTTTCAAATAAATGACTCTTAGTCACTTTTGATTAGGTGGCAACCTAATTGATAGTTAAAAGACATTTCATTCCTTAGAATTTGTATACAAAAGTACTATAATATATGACGTTAGAAATTCTTACAAGTTGGTTTCATAAGACATTGCAAGTTCGATCTCTTACTAATTCAAATTCAAGACATTTCCACACCAGATGCTAGAACTTCATCCAACAGGATTTGAACAAAAAAATTCTGACGAAATTTCTTAGCACATTGGCAACGCAAGATTTGTGATTCTAAGAAAGTACGTTGTAACATTTTCCAAGAATATCATACGGATTTTTTCCTACTTCAGGTATGTTAAGGCTATCCCTTCTTTCTTTTTGGCATGATCTATATGACACGAAAGAAACGAGCAAATGCACAAATTCCATAAATGAATCTATTCATAGAAGTATTAGAGATGTCTATATTATTAAATTCCCATATGTATTATTATTTTATCATCTGTTCATGGGTATCAAAAATACTTAAGTTGGTATAGTTTATTTCATGATATTAATCAGAGGCATAATGGTCTTATGACGTACCGAGAGATTTTATTA
>ML364939.1:0-18207 GCA_005239505.1 Nicotiana paniculata | reverse complement strand
CTTGCCAAACCGTTGTCTTTGTTATTGTTTGGGTGAGGAAGAGTGTAAAGCACGAAGGTTGATGCCATGTATTCATTTCATTCATTGCATTATGAGGAAGAGAGTAAAAGCACGAAGGTGATGCCGTGCCATGATCTTTACATTTAAAATCACGAAGGAACATTCCATGCCCTTTCATTTCATTCATTGCATTGTGAGGTAGAGAGTAAAAGCACGAAGGGTGATGTCGTGCCATGATCTTTATATTTACGAGCATGAAGGAACATGTCGTGCCCTTTCATTTATTTATTGCATTGTGAGGATGAGAGTAAAAGCACGAAGGGTGATGCCGTGCACTTATCTTCACATTATTGTTTCCATTGTTCTGTTTGATAATTACTATACTTGTTTGGTGAGGATGAAAGTAAAGCACGAAGGGTGATGACGTGTATTCATTTCATTCATTGCATTGTGAGGAAGAGAGTAAAAGCACGAAGGGTGATGACGTGTATTCATTTCATTCATTGCATTGTGAGGAAGAGAGTAAAAGCACGAAGGATGATGCCGTGCACTTGTCTTTGCATTTCGTTTTCGTGTTCCTGTTGAATCTACTGCATATGCTTAAGAGTTAATATTCCGTTGTTTGATTCTGATATTCATACTGATCTCTTACTACATTCATTGACAAGACTTGATGTTCCTCCTGCATTGCATGGCAAGTTTTGAGTTACGTACTGAGTTCTGATAGTTTTACCTTGAGGAGATTATGATTTTGAGATTTTGTTGAGGAGTTTTATTGAAAAAGTAATGGTTTCGAAATGATTATGTTTGAATGACTTTTACATCGAAGGTATATTTGAAAAGCACTAATCTTTCCTAAAATGATATATGGAAGTCATTTATTGGAAAGTATCTTTGGGAAGTTTCGTATTTTGAAAGAAATTATGTTTCACGTGATTATCTCTATTAAATACACTTATATCTACTTTTGAAGAAAGTATGTTTTCAAAGGAAACTCTTCCATACTAAAATGATTTTTATTGCAAAAGTTTTTCATATGAATTGCTGTTTAAATATTTCCATCAGTTTATGGATTTTAATGGCTAAGGCCCGATGTGAACAAACCCGACGTGGAATTGAGTTATTGGTGTTCTCTATTGTATTGTGTTTCCCTTCGATTCAGCTTGTTTTGCTGTCCATCTTTCGGTGTATTTTTGTGCTGTTTCGTGATTGATTTCTGTAATTTCCTTCCGCTTTATAATGTCATTGTTGTAAATTATTCCGTGAAGTCTTAGATAGATGTAACGTTCGGTCATTTCTACATTTATGTTATTTATCTTGTAGACCAGTGGTGTTTTGACTAGTCCTCGTCACTACTCCACCGAGGTTAGTCTTGATACTTACTGGGCACCGCTGTGGTGTGCTCATACTACACTTCTGCATATTTTTGTGTGCAGATCCAGGTTCATATTATAGTAGCGGTGTGGATGATTGTCGAGGAGACTCAAGGTAACTTGCTGCTACGTTCGCAGGCGTCAGAGTCACCTTCTTCGTATTTATTCATACATTGTTGTATTTATTTCCAAACAGTTGTACTTAGAAGTTGTAGAAGATTCGTAGAACTTATGACTTGTACTACCGGTTTTGGGAAAGTTTGTACATTCTGTTGAGATTCTATATCAAGACGGTTAGTTTTCATTTATTTATTGTTGTTATTTAGTAACTGCTAGGCTTACCTAGTCCCTAAGACTAGGTGCCATCACGATACCCAACGGAGGGAGATTCGGTCGTGACAAGTTGGTATCAGAGCTCTAGGTTCATAGGTGCTATGAGTCATAAGAGAGTTTAGTAGAGTCTTGTGGATCGGTACGGAGACGTCTGTACTTATCTTCGAGAGGCTACGAAACTATTAAGACAATTTCACTTCCTTCACTCCTATCGTGCGAGTTCATTGACCTTGAAGTTTGAAATTATCGTTCCATTCTCTCACCGATGGTGAGGACACGAACTGCGGTACCTGATGATGTTACCTCAGAGCAAGTGTCGCAAGGGTCAGAGACAGAGGCCAACGAGGATCACGTGCCACAGTTAAGATGAATCAGAGCAGCCGTTGAGGAGTCTCCAGTAGTTCTAGTTGGGGAACATGTACTGGGGGTGCCTGTTGATACCCCGTACTTCAGGAGACCTGAGCGCAGTTTTGAGTATAAGTGGTACATTGACTCAGGCAGGGTTGATTCTAGTGCACCAGTTGCTTCACAGATCAGGGGAGGAGTTCATACTCCCACCGTCTACACTCTAGAGCAGCGAGATCACATTGTTCAGGTACCCGTTGTCATGACAGCATGACATGTGGTTTCAGTTCAGCCCGTGGTTAGGACAGTAGCCATAGAGGAAGAATACCTTGGACTTGAGAGGTACAGAAAGTATCCCCTTTCTATCTTTCAGTGGATTGGCGGCAGATGGTGCCTAGGGTTTTCGGGAGGAGTGTCACCATATTCTTCGCGCTTTGGGTATTGTGGAGACGAGCGGGTTTGTTTTTGTCATGTCTTAGGTTCAGAGTAACATGTGGATCAGTGGTGGCGGCATATGAGTTGGGGTCACCTGACCGAGTTAGCTTCTCTAGCATGGATTCAATTTTTGGAGATGCTTTGAGGGAGGTTGCGCCTCAGTTCCTTCGGGATGTACGACGCGCGGAGTTTGAGCAGTTGCGTCAGGGCGTTGTGTCACTATGGGAGCATGCCGTTAGATTCAGTTAGTGGGCCAGACTTGCACTTTGCTTGGTTTCTTTAGTTGGGAGATGAGTCCGTAGAGTCATTTGGGAGATTCATTCCTAATATTCGGTTTAGCGAGACTCGAGAGTTAGAGTAGGATGCCTCGTTTCAGCAGGTAAGGGGGATCGCTCTCCGGTTAGAGAGAATGTGGGACCGGGAGCGAGAGGACACACGAGATCAGGGAGAGAGTTCAGGGAGGCAATGAGGCCTCGTAGATCGGAGGAATATACTGGTCCGTATTATGGAGGCAAGGTACGACACGGTAAAGGATTTGTGGGTCAACCAATTCAGTTTGCATTACCAGCTTCGCATGGGATTTCAGGTACTCATGGGTCTCAGAGGGTTTGTATTGTGTGTTTTTCCACAGCCATGTTAGCACTGAGATTGTTTTAAGTGTGGAGATGTTAGCTACATGGCGAGAGATTGTTCCAGGATTCAAGTAGGTGTGTGGTAGCAGGGTATTCAGGTGAGTAAAGGTCCCTAAGAGGGGGAGGCCCGACCCGTTGATGTGTTGCATATAGTAGGCCGGAGGCCGATGTGCCAGTTATTATCACACAGGTATGTTTTGATGTGTTATAGAGGGGAACCAATTGTATTTCATAATAGTTCTGTTGGTCGGGACGAGTTCCCTTATTTGTTGTTTCATTTATGAGTGAGTTCCATGTTTTGCACTCCATTTTGTGTCTGCTCCTGTAGGGAGAATCTACCAGTAGTAGCCCGTGTCTATCGTTGTTCATTTCATTCTTGATAGTGGTGAAACTGGAAGTGAGTCCTTGTTGTTCTTCGTGGTAAGCTCTATGCAATTTTCCTGAGTATTTTGTTTACGAGTTGTGATTTGATATTCCATCGAGATGTGAGATCAGCTAGCGTTATGATTTTGTCAGTTGATATGTATTAATGGAGGAATTTCAATTGGTATGATTTATTTTTGGTATGTGATTCAGAGTTGAGGGAGAGGTCCTCGTGATATTTGTGATTCGATATGTTTGGACCCGGCTGAGTACCGCGGTGAAGTTTTATCAGGATGGAATCCTTGTGATTTGTTCATATGCTTTGCTACTTCCTTGTTATATTGCTTTTGGTAAATCGGTATTGATAGAGAGTTGTGCCTATGGGATTGTTTGATGGTTCCTTTATATGTTTCTATTTACATATTTAGTCATTTCGCTATGTGTTTTCTTTAGTTTAATTTGCGGGATGTGTGCCCGGTGGTGTCAGTTGTGGCTGGTGACCGAGTGTTTAATAATGAAGACTTCGTGTTCATTGCATCATTATCAGTGTTATGGAGTTTGGGAACAGAGTTATTTCAGATGTGGGGCTAATTGCCAATGTCGAGTTGATTTTGGGCAGCTACTGTGATCAAAAGTGTTATATGAGCCTGTCACGACCCGAAATCCCACCTTCAGGCCGTGATGGCACCTAACGTTGCACCTGCTAGGCAAGCCAACGTGTTAACTGAATTGATTTATTACCAAGTGAAAATAACAAACACTGACTAGATAATTGAGATAAAGTGCGGAAGCATTAACAAAATCTAAATAACAATAGCTAATAACGAAGACATCCCTTTAAGTACAAAACCCAGAAATGGAGTCACAACCTCACGCACCAGTCTAAGATTTAGCTAAAAACAACAGTTTGAAATAAAATGATATATCTGTCTGGAAACACATAGATGATATAATGAAAGATAGACAGTGACGCCGAGATCCACGAACGCCTCGGAACTACCTCGGTGTCGTTTGGAATGGGCTGAAGGGAGCTCCCCCTAACGATGTCCACTGGGTCCGGCTGCGTAATCTGCACAACATAAAGAAGTGCAGGTGTAGCATCAGTACAACCGACCCCATGTACTGAGAAAGTACCGAGCCTAACCTCGCAGAAGTAGTGACGAGGCTAGGACACAACAATAAATTGTACCTGTGCAGTTCAATAGTATAACAGAAAATAAACAAGAATACAGTTAAGGGAAAGAACATGCTGGGGATAAGAGGGGAACACTTGCTAAAACAGTAGAATCAAGTACTGACGGAAATGTATAAGTAAAACAGGAAATAACAACCCGAAACAAGTAAGATAGACAGGAGAAGTCACGGCATGAACCCTCGTGCATAGCCTCAAAATCACACGGCACGGAATGCCCCCTCGTGCATAAATAATAATGACTCGGCACAGAATGTCCCCTCGTGCGTAAATAATAATCAATCGGCACGGAATGTCCCCTCGTACATAAATAATAATCATCGGCACAGAATGTTCCCGCGTGCATAAATAATAATCATCAGCACAAAATGTTCCCTCGTGCATAAATAATAATCATCGGCACTGAATGTTCCCTCGTGTATAAATAATAATCATCGGCACAGAATGTTCCCTCGTGCATAAATAATAATAACTCGGCACGGAATGTTCCCTCGTGCATAAATAATAATCACTCGACACGGAATGTTCCCTCGTGCATGATGAGTATAAAAACAACAATTGTTATGAAAGGTTAAATATACGACATTTCAAATTTACATAAATAATCAACAAAATTCTATTGTCCCAGCAAGGGACTCAGCTATAACCAATCTCACTCAGAATAATAATGTCAACAGGAAAATCCTCGACCGAACACATAATCAATAGCTTTATGCGTCATGAAGTAGCCTCAAGGTCCAACTTTCAAGGTTCCCAATAATTCACAACACGAGGAATATCAAAGAACATTAAATAACTCATCAAAATTTGACTCACGGGCATGATTGACCACAACATATAGGTACCCGTCACCTCACCTATACGTTGGACATGAATTACACATAGGAAATAAGACTCTATACCTATTCCCTCAAGCTAAGGTTAGGCCAAACACTTACCTCGACTCCAAGAATGCAAGTCAAGCCTCAATCATGTCCTTTCCTCTTGAATCCGACTCCGAAACGATAATATCTAGACATAATTGACTTAATAACAACAATAATTATTCAATAACTCAATCCCAAAGCCTAATTATACATTTCCCATAATTCTTCCAAAGATACCAAAATTCAACCCCGGGCCCGCTTGGTCCAAACCCGAGGTTCGGACCAAAACCCGATCACCCATTCCCCCACGAACCCGAATATATAATTTATTATGAAATCCGACCCAAAATGAGGTTGAATTCCCACATTTTCAAAAGCCCTAACTCTACCCAAAACCCCCAATTTCTACATTTGATTTCATGTTATTAGACCTAGAATCTAGTGATTGATGAAGGAAAATGAAAGAAATTAGAGTTAAGAACACTTACCTATGAATCTATGTTGGAATGGTCTCCTAGGAATCGCCCAAGAAGAGTGGAGAAGAAGAAAATGGTGAAAGAATGTGAAAATCCCGTAATGGCATTCTGTTTTGGACATTTTAAATAGCTGGACAAAAATGACCTTCGCGATCGCGACAGGTCTCCTGTGATCACGCAGAGTACTGGACCTAGACCATCACGATCGCGAAGAAGGGATTGCGATCGCAGAGAATACTAACACAACCTATCTGCAAAATAGCACCCAGCCCCCAGCCCACATTTGCACTACGCGTTCGTGTGTGGTCCTTCGCGATCGCGTAGTGCACTGCCCCCAGGCTCCGCGATCGTAACCCAGGCCCTGCAATCGCGTAGGGTAATTTACCCCCCTCCCAGACTTACTCATCGCGATCACATGCATAGCATCGCGATCGCGAAGACCAACAGACCTGGACACCAGATTCAGTAGCCAAACACCAGATTTTCTAAGCCTAAATCACTCCGACGCCTACCCGGAACTTAACCGAGCCCTCGGGGCTCAAAACTAAATATACACACGCCTTCAAAATCATCTTACGAACTTATTTGAGTAATCAAACCACTAAAATAACATCAAAAACAATTAATTAAACTCAAAAATCCATAGAATTTCCTCAAACTTCATAAACTATCAAATTTTTCCAATTTTGATCCGAAACACGTTAAACCAAGTCCGTTTCTTACCAAATTTTACAGATAACTCACATAGCACATATTGAACTTGTTCCGGGCTCCGAAACCATAATACGGGCTCGGTAACACAGATTTCACATCAAAGTTTATTTTTAAAAGTCTTTATTATTTTCAGAAAACAATTTCCTTTAAATATTCATTTCTCGGACTTTGGACCTCGGAATTCGATTCCGGGTATACGCCCAGGTCCCATTTTTTCCTACGAACCCTCCGGGACCATAAAATCATGGGTCCGGGTCCATTTACCAAAAATGTTGACCACAGTCATCTTTATTCAATTAATTATCATAAATTCAACAGTTTAACACATTTCCACATAAAGGCTTCTCGGGTACGCGCCCGCACTGTGCACGCACATCGAGGTGAGATTAACGGAGTCTTTGGGGGCCTCGAAACATAGTTTTAGCTAAATTTACACAGGATGACCTTTTGGGTCATCACAGAGCCTATGTGTGATGTGCTATGTTGTGTGGCCGTGCCTAGTGGGTTTAGTCATGAGTTGATGTAGCTGATTGAGACTAATACCGGATATGGATTTAGAATCGGGTCTTTTGTAAATGAGTAAAGGGTGAGAAGTAAAGGTAGGAGGCTTATACGTGGTGATGTGAAGGCTATATTGCAGTTGTGATTGTTTTGTCAGGATTTCGTGGATTGGGGTGACGTTGGATCACCTGCGGGTATGTGTTAGAAGTGTAAAATCAGTGATTGGATGAGTTCTAGGTGAATCCTGGAACGTTCGAGGACGAACGTTTGTTTAAGAGAGGGAGGATGTGATGACCCAAAAGGTCATCCCGTATATTTCTAGCTAATTCTATGTTCTGAGGTCGTGAAAACCTCCTTCTATCTCACCTTGATTTGCGTGCGCAACCCGGGCGTGTAGCTGGGAAGACTTTATGTGAAAAACTGATAAAAATGATAATTTTTGTGTTGGAAATTTGAATAAAGTTGACTTTGGTCAACGTTTTTGGTAAACGGACCCGGACTCGTGATTTGACGGTCCCGGAGGGTCCGTAGGAAAATATGGGACTTGGGCACGAGGTCCCAAGTCCGAGAAATTAATTTTTTAAAGAAAATTGTTTTCTGAAAAATATAAAGGTTTTTGAAAATGAAATTTGAAGTGAAACCTATGATATCGGGCCGTAGGATGTTTTTAAGGTTCTGTGTATATTTGGTTTTGAGCCCCGAGGGCTTGGGTGTGTTTCGGATAGGGTTCGGGTCCATTTTCTCTCATTTTCCTCTGTTGTTTTTGCTATCTGGTGTCCCCTTCTATGCGATCTCATAGACAAATCCGCGATCGTATAGTGTAAAAAGGGACCAGCCCAGTTTCCTTAATCACGATCACACTATTTACTTCGCGATCGCACAACTTGTAGACTTCACTCTACGTGATCGCATACACACGTTCACGTTCGCACAGTGTTATTTTGGCAGTGGCCATTTCTTCATCTATACGATCGCAATAGTAGGTCCGCGATCACAGAAGCTAACTTACTCTTTATACGCGATCGCATAAGCTAGTCCGTGATGGCGTAGAGCATTTTAAGCCAGCTTCATTTTCCTTCTACGCGATCGCGCCTCGATCCCCGCGATCGCGATTCACAAAACACCTGGGCAGAATATAAGTTTGTAAAATCGAGGGTTTCACCATTTTAAACATATTTTGACTTCTAGAACTCGGTTTTGGGCGATTCCTTGAGGGTTTTTCACAAATCGAATGGGTAAGTGTTATTCCGCTAGAATTTAATATATTTCATGAATTAGTTCTTGTTTTTATCATTTAATTTGTGTTTTGGGTTGAGGGGATTGTGGGTTTTGAAAGAAAAATCCTAAGCTCTAAATTTATGATTTGAAAGACCAAATGTCATCGGAATTGGATAAATTTAGTATGGGTGAACTCGTATCGGAATGGGTAATCGAAATTTGTAAAATTTTTCGGGTTCCGAGGTGCGGGCCCGGGGGTCGACTTTTTGGTCGATTCTTATAATTTTGTAAAGATTGAACCTTTATTATTCAGAATAGTTTCTTATACGTTTTGTATGTATTTTGAAGTTGTTTTAGTTGATTTTGAGTCGTCCGGAGGCCTTCCCACCTGAGAAGTCTATTTTTGAGTACCGGGTTGTCGTCTTGAGGTAAGTATCTTGCCTAATCTTGTGTGGGGGAACTACCCCTTAGGATTGAGTCTTCTTTGTTGTTTGTTGTTTGTAGTCCGTGTATGCGAGGTGACGAGTGCGTACTCGGACCTATTTGCTAATAGAATGGCCTTCTAGGGTTCGTAGGTTCTTATGTTACCTGTGTACGAATTGTAATTGATATATTTGAGTCCTTGGTGGTTAATCTCATCATTTCCTGCTTAAATTAGAATTACTTGCTTTTGTATTCCTTTGTTGGCTATTTGATCTTAATTGACTTAACTGAATAATTTACCGTTCTTATCTTCATGCAATATTTGCGTACTAGAACCGCCAAATTGACTATATTAGTGTTATTTAGATTTATAGTTGTCTAGCCATAGTTAGAACATCTGTTCATTGGAGTCAAGCATGCCCGTAAGTCTTACGTTGTGATTTATATGACTTTTCCCTTATGTGCTACTTGGGTCTAGTTGATAAATATTTATGTTGTTGATGTTTTCTTGATGTATCCTATTACGGGGCCTTTATTTGAGCGGAGTTTTATTCCATAAATTTAATTGTTTAGGCGAGATTGGTTATAGCTGTTTTCCCTTGCCGGGATGATGTTGTTTTCATTGTTGACTCCCTTGCCGGGATGGTATGACTTCTATTAATGTTTTTGTTGTTAATTATATTGATTGCGTTGTTGACTCCCTTGCCGGGATGTTGTGATTTATGGCTCTTATTGTTGACTTTCCTTGCCAAACCGTTGTCTTTGTTATTGTTTGGGTGAGGAAGAGTGTAAAGCACGAAGGTTGATTCCATGTATTCATTTCATTCATTGCATTATGAGGAAGAGAGTAAAAGCACGAAGGGTGATGCCGTGCCATGATCTTTACATTTAAAATCACGAAGGAACATTCCATGCCCTTTCATTTCATTCATTGCATTGTGACGAAGAGAGTAAAAGAACGAAGGGTGATGCCGTGCCACTAAGGAACATGCCGTGCCCTTTCATTTATTTATTGCATTGTGAGGATGACAGTAAAAGCACGAAGGGTGATGCCGTGAACTTATCTTCGCATTATTGTTTCCATTGTTCTGTTTGATAATTACTATACTTGTTTGGGGAGGATGAAAGTAAAGCACGAAGGGTGATTCCGTGTATTCATTTCATTCATTGCATTGTGAGGAAGAGAGTAAAAGCACGAAGGGTGATGCCGTGCACTTGTCTTTGCATTTCGTTTGCGTGTTCCTATTGAATCTACTGCATATGCTTAAGAGTTAATATTCCGTTGTTTGATTCTGATATTCATACTGATCTCTTACTACATTCATTGACAAGACTTGATGTTCCTCCTGCATTGCATGGCAAGTTTTGAGTTACAGACTGAGTTCTGATAGTTTTACCTTGAGGAGATTATGATTTTGAGATTTTGCTGAGGAGTTTTATTGAAAAAGTAATGGTTTCGAAATGATTGTGTTTGAATAACCTTTACATCGAAGGTATATTTGAAAAGCACTAGTCTTGCCTAAAATGATATTTGGAAGTCATTTATTGGGAAAGTATCTTTGGGAAGTTTCGTATTTTGAAAGAAACTATGTTTCACGTGATTCTCTCTATTAAATACACTTATATCTACTTTTGAAGAAAGTATGTTTTTGAAGGAAACTCTTCCATACTAAAATGATTTTTATTGCAAAAGTTTTCATATGAATTGTTGTTTAAATATTTCCATCAGTTTATGGATTTTTATGGCTAAGGCCCGATGTGAACAAACCGACGTGGAGTTGAGTTATTGGTGTTCTCTATTGTATTGTGTTTCCTTTCGATTCAGCTTGTTTTGTTGTCCATCTTTCGGTGTATTTTTGTGTTGTTTTGTGATTGATTTCTGTAATTTCCTTTCGCTTTATAATGTCATTGTTGTTAATTATTCTGTGAAGTCTTAGATAGATGTAACGTTCGGTCATTTCTACATTTATGTTATTTATCTTGTAGACCAGTGGTGTTTTGACTAGTCCTCGTCACTACTTCATCGAGGTTAGACTTGATACTTACTGGGCCCCACTATGGTGTGCTCATACTACACTTTGCACATTTTTATATGCAGATCCAGGTTCATATTGTAGTAGCGGTGTGGATGATTGCCGAGGAGACTCAAGGTAACCTACTGCTACGTTCGCAGGCGTCAGAGTCACCTTCTTCGTATTTATTCATACGTTGTTTTATTTATTTCCAAATAGTTGTACTTAGAAGTTGTAGAAGATTCGTAGAGCTTATGACTTGTACTATCGGTTTTGGGAAAGTTTGTACATTCTGTTGAGATTCTATATCAAGACTGTTAGTTTTCATTTATTTATTGTTTTTATTTAGTAACTGCTAGGCTTACCTAGTCCCTAAGAATAGGTGCCATCACGATACCCAACGTAGGGAGATTGGGTCGCGACAAGTTGGTATTATAGCTCTAGGTTCATAGGTTCTATGAGTCATAAGCGAGTTTATTAGAGTCTTGCAGATCGGTACGGAGACGTCTGTACTTATCTTCGAGAGGCTACAGAACTAATAGGACAATTTCACTTCCTTCTCTCATATCGTGCGAGTTCATTGACCTTGAAGTTTGAAATTATCGTTCCATTCTCTCACCAATTGTGAGGACACGAACTGCGGTACCTGATGTTGTTACCCCGAAACAAGTGTCGCAAGGGTCAGAGACAGAGGCCAAACGAGGAGCACGTGCCGCAGTTAAGATGCCATCAGAGAAACCGTTGAGGAGTCGCCAGTAGTTCTAGTTGGGGAACAGGTACTGGGGGTTCCTGTTGCTACCCCAGACTTTAGGAGACCTGAGCGCAGTTTTGAGTATAAGTGGTACATTGACTCAAGCATGGTTGATTCTAATGCACCGATTGCTTCACAGATCAGGGGAGGAGTTCAAACTCCCACCGTCTACACTCCAGAGCAGCGAGATCACATTGGTCAGGTACCTGTTGTCATGACATCATGACATGTGGTTTCAGTTCAGCCCGTGGTTAGGACAGTAGCCTCAGAGGAAGAATACCTTGGACTTGAGAGGTACAGAAAGTATCACCCTTCTATCTTTCAGTGGATTGGTGGCAGATGGTGCCTAGGGTTTCCGGGAGGAGTTTCACCATATTCTTCGCGCTTCGAGTATTGTGGAGACGAGCGGGTTTGTTTTTGTCATGTCTTAGGTTCATAGTAACGGGTGGATTAGTGGTGGCGGCATATGAGTTAGGGTCACCTGGACGAGTTAGCTTCTCTAGCATGGATTCAATTTTCGGAGATGCTTTTAGAGAGGTTGCGCCTCAGTTCCTTCAGGATGTACGGCGCGCGGAGTTTGAGCAGTTGCGTTAGGGCGTTGTATCACTATGGGAGCATGCCGTTAGATTCAGTGAGTGGGCTAGACTTGCACTGTTCTTGGTTGCTTCAGTTGGGAGATGAGTCCGTAGAGTCATTTGGGAGATTCAGTCCTGATATTCGGTTTAGTGAGACTCGAGAGTTAGAGTAGGATTCCTCGTTTCAGCAGGTAAGGGGGATCGCTCGTCGGTTAGAGGCATGTGGGATCGGGAGCGAGAGGATAGACGAGATCAGGGGGAGAGTTCAGGGAGGCAATGTGGCCTCGTAGATCGGAGGAATCTACTGGTCCGTATTATGGAGGCAAGGTACGACACGGTAAATGCTTTGTGGGTCAACCAGTTCAGTTTGCATTACCAGCTTCGCATGGGATTAGTACTCATGGGTCTCAGAGGGTTCGTATTGTGTGTTTTTCCACAGCCATGTCGGCATCGAGATTGTTTTCAGCGTGGAGATGTTAGCTACAGGGTGAGGGATTATTCTAGGATTCAGGTAGGTGTGTGACAGCAGGTATTCAGGTGAGTAGAGGGCCTTAAGAGGGGGAGGCCCGACCCGACCCGTTGATGTGTTGCATATTGTAGGCCCGAGGCTGATGTGCCAGATATTATCACATAGGCTTTTTTTGATGTGTTACATAGGGGCACCAATTATATTTCATTATAGTTCTATTGGTCGAGACGAGTTCTCTTATTTGTTGTTTCATTTATGAGTGAGTTCCATGTTTTGCACTCCATTTTGTGTCTGCTCCTGTAGGGAGATTCTATGAGTAGCAGCCCGTGTCTATCGTTGTTCATTTCATTCTTGATACTGGTGAAACTGGAAGTGAGTCCTTGTTGTTCTTCGTGGTAAGCTTTATGCAATTTTCCTGAGTATTTTGTTTACGAGTTGTGATTTGATATTCCATTGAGATGTGAGATCAGCTAGCGTTATGATTTTATCAGCTGAGATGAATTAGTGGAGGAATTTTTAATTGGTATGATATATTTTCGGTATGTGATTCAGAGTTGAGGGAGAGGTCCTCATGATATTTGTGATTCGATATATTTGGACCGGGCTGAGTACCGCGGTGGAATTTTATCAGGATGGAATCCTTGTGATTTGTTCATATGCTTTGCTACTTCCTTGTTATATTGCTTTTGATAAGTTGGTATTGATAGAGAGTTGTGTCTATGGGCTTGTTTGATGGTTCCTTTATATGTTTCTATTTTCATATTTAGTCATTTCGCTATGTGTTTTCTTTAGTTTAGTTTGCGGGATGTGTGCCCGGTGGTGTCAGTTATGGCTGGTGACTCGGGTGTTTAATAATGAAGACTTCGTGTTCATTGCATCATTATCAATGTTATGGGGTTTGGAACAAAGTTCTTTCAGATGTTTGGCTAATTGCCAATGTCGAGTTGATTTTGGGCAGCTATTGTGATCAAAAGTGTTATATGAGCCTGTCACTNATTTAGCTAAAAACAATAGTTTGAAATAAAATGATATATCTGTCTGGAAACACATAGATGACAGAATGAAAGATAGACAGTGACGCCGAGATCCACGAACGCCTGCGGAACTACCTCGATGTCGTCTGGAATGGACTGAAGGGCACTCCCCAAAATGATGTCCACTGGGTCCGACTGCATAATCTGTACAACATAAAGAAGCGCAGGTGTAGCATCAGTACAACCGACACCATGTACTAAGAAAGTGTCGAGCCTAACCTCGCCGAATTAGTGACGAGGCTAGGACACGGCAACAAATTGTACATGTGTAGTTCAATAGTATAACAGAAAATAAACAAGAATACAGTTACGGGGAAGAACATGCTGGGGATAAGAGGGGCAACACTTGCTAAAAAAGTAGAATCAAGTACTGACGGAAATGTAGAAGTAAACAAGAAATAACAACCCGAAACAAGTAAGATAGATAGGAGAAGGCACGACATGACCCCTCGTGCATAGCCTCAAAATCACACAGAACGGAATGCCCCCTCGTGCATAAATAATAATGACTCGTCACGGAATGTCCCCTTGTGCATAAATAATAATCTATCGGCACGGAATGTCCCCTCGTGCATAAATAATAATCATCGGCACGGAATGTTCCCTCGTGCATAAATAATTATCGGCACGGAATGTTCCCTCGTGCATAAATAATAATCACTCGGAACGGAATGTTCCCTCGTGCATTATGAGTATAAAAACAACAATTGATATGAAAGTTTGACAATACGACATTTCAAATGTACAGAAATAATCAACAAAATTCTATTGTCCCGGTAAGGGACTCAGCTATAACCAATCTCACTCAGAAGTATAATGTCAACAGTAAAATCCTCGACCGAACACATAATCAATAACATTCTGCGTCATGAAGTAACCCCAAGGTACCACTTCCAAGGTTCCCAATAATTCACAACACGGGGAATATCAAAGAACATTATATAACTCATCAAAATTCGACTCACGGGCATGCTTGACCACAACATATAGGTACATGTCACCTCACCTATACGTTGGACATGAATTACTTATAGCAAATAAGAATCTATACTTATTCCCTTAAGCTAAGATTAGGCCAAACACTTAACTCGGCTCCAAGAATGCAAGTTAAGCCTCAATCATGGCCTTTCCTCTTGAATCCGACTCCGAAACGATAATATCTTGACATAATTGACTTAATAACATCAATAATTATTCAATAACTCAATCTCAAAGCCTAATTATACATTTCCCATAGTTCTTCCAAAAATACAAAAATTCAACCCCGGACTCGCTTGGTCCAAACCCGAGGTTCGGACCAAAACCCGATCACCCATTCCCCCACGAACCCGAATATACAATTTATTTTGAAATCCAACCCCAAAATGAGGTTGAATTCCCAAAATTTCAAAAAGCCCTAATTCTACCCGAAACCCCCAATTTCTACCTTTGATTTCATGTTATTAGACCTAGAATCTAGTCATTGATGAAGGAAAATGGAAGAAATTAGAGTTAAGAACACTTACCTATGAAGCTATGGTGGAATGGTCTCCTAGGAATCGCCCAAGAAGAGTGGAGAAGAAGAAAATGGTGAAAGAATGTGAAAATCCCGTAACGGCATTCTGTTTTGGACATTTTAAATAGCTGGGCAAAAATGACTTACGCGATCGCGCAGAGTACTGGACCTAGACCATCACAATCACGAATAAGGGTTGCGATCACAGAGAATACTAACACAGCCTATAGCGATCGCGACACGGGGGTCGCGTTCGCAGTGGGCAAAATAGCACCCATCCCCCAGCCCACATTTGCACTACGCGTTCGCGTGTGGTCCTTCGCGATCGCGTAGAGCACTGCCCCAGGCTCCGCGATCGTAGCCCAGGCCCTGCGTTCGCGTAGTGTAATTTACCCCCCTCCCAGACTTACTCATCGCGATCGCATGCATAGCATCGCGATCGCGAAGACCAAAAGACCTGGACACCAAATTCAGCAGCCAAACACCAGATTTTCTAAGCCTAAATCACCCCGACGCCTACCCGGAACTTACCCGAGCCCTCGGGGCTCAAAACTAAATATACACACACCTTCAAAATCATCCTATGAACTTATTTGAGTAATTAAACCACTAAAATAACATCAAAAACAATGAATTAAACTCAAAAATCCATAGAATTTCCTCAAACTTCATAAACCATCAAATTTTTCCAATTATGATCCGAAACACGTCAAACCAAGTCCGTTCTTACCAAATTTTACAGATAACTCACATAACACATATTGAACCTGTTCCGGGCTCCATAACCATAATACAGACTCGGTAACATAGATTTCACATCAAAGTTCATTTTCAAAAGTCTTTATTATTTTCAAAAAATATTTCCTTTAAAAATTCATTTCTCGGACTTGGGACCTCGAAATTCGATTCCGGGTATAGGTCCCATATTTTCCTACAGACCCTCCGGGACCGTCAAATCATGGGTCCGGATCCGTTTACCAAAAATGTTGACCACATTCAACTTTATTCAATTAATTATCATAAATTCAACAGTTTAACACATTTCCACATAAAGGCTTCCCGGTTACACGCCCGGACTGCGCACACACATTGAAGTGAGATTAACAGAGGCTTTCGGGGCCTCGGAACATAGTTTTACCTAAATTTACACAGGATGATATTTTGGGTCATCACAGAGCCTATGTGTGATGTGCTATGTTGTGTGGTCGTGCCTAGTGGGTGTAGTCATGAGTTTATGCAGCTGATTGAGACTACTGCCGGATATGGATTTAGAATCGGGTCTCTTTTAAATGATTAGAGGGTGAGAAGTAGAGGTAGGAGGCTTATCAGTGGTGATGTGGAGGCTATATTGCAGTTCTCATTATTTCGTCAGGCTTTCATGGATTGAAGTGATGTGGGATCACCCGCGGGTATGTGTTAGAAGTGTAAAATCAGTGATTGGATGAGTTTTAGGTGAATCCTGGAACGTTCGAGGACGAACGTTTGTTTAAGAGAGGGAGGATGTGATGACCCAAAAGGTCATCCCGTATATTTCTAGCTAATTCTATGTTCTAAGGTCGTGAAAACCTCCTTCTATCTTACCTTGATTTGCGTGCGCAACCCGGGCGTGTAGCTGGGAAGACTTTATGTGAAAAAATGATTAAAATGATAATTTTTGTGTTAGAAATTTGAAAAAAGTTGACTTCGGTCAACGTTTTTGGTAAACGGACCCGGACCCGTGATTTGACGGTCCCGCAGGGTCCGTAGGGAAATATGCGACTTGGGCATATGATCGAAATCGAATTCTGAGGTCCCAAGTCCGAGAAATGAATTTTTTAAAGAAAATTATTTTTTGAAAAATAGAAAGGTTTTAGAAAATGAAATTTGAGGTGAAACCTGTGATATCGGGCCCGTATCATGGTTTCATATCCCGGTACAGGTTTGATATGCCTTATATGTGCTATCTGTGAAATTTGGTAAGAAACGGACTTAGTTTGATGTGATTCGGACCTTAAATGCAAAAATTGATGTTTAAAGAAGTTTTGAGAAATTTCATTGATCTTGAGGTTTAATTCGATGCTTATGATGTTATTTTGGTGATTTGATTACTCGAATAAGTCCGTAGGATGTTTTTAAGTTTGTGTGTATATTTGGTTTTGAGCCCCGAGGGCTCGGGTGTGTTTCAGATAGGATTCGGGTCCATTTTCTCTCATTTTCCTCTGTTGTTTCTTCTATCTGGTGTCCCCTTCTATGCGATCGCATAGACAAATCCACGATCGCATAGTGTAAAAAGGGACCAACCCAGTTTCCTTAATCGTGATCGCACTGTTTACTTCGCGATCACACAGCTTGTAGACTTCACTCTACGCGATCGCATACACACGTTCGCGATCGCACAGTGTTATTTTGGCAGTGGCCATTTCTTCTTCTATGCGATCGCAATAGTAGGTCCGCGATCGCAGAAGCTAAGTTACTCCTTATATGCGATCGCATAAGATATTCCACGATCGCGTAGAGCATTTTAAGCCAGCTTCATTTTCCTTCTATGCGATCACGCCTCGATCCCCCCGATCGCGATTCACATAACGTCTGGGCAGAATATAAGTTTGCAAAATCGAGGGTTCCACCATTTTAAACATATTTTGACTTCTAGAACTCGGTTTTGGGCGATTCCTTGAGGGTTTTTAACACAAATCAAATGGGTAAGTGCTCTTCCACTAGAATTTAATATATTACATGAATTAGTTCTTGTTTTTATCATTTAATTTGTGTTTTGGGTTGAGGGGATT
Source organism: Nicotiana paniculata (assembly GCA_005239505.1). Classification (NCBI taxonomy): domain Eukaryota; kingdom Viridiplantae; phylum Streptophyta; class Magnoliopsida; order Solanales; family Solanaceae; genus Nicotiana; species Nicotiana paniculata. The sequence goes on along the minus strand of ML364939.1, from coordinate 232 downwards.
GTGGGTTTTGAAAGAAAACTTCTAAGATGTAAATTTATGATTTGAAAGACAAAATGTCATCGGAATTGGATAAATTTAGTATGGGTGAACTCGTATCGGAATGGGTAATCGGAATTTGTAAAAATTGTCACGTTCCGAGGTGCGGGCCCGGAGGGTCGACTTTTTGGTAGATTTTTATAATTTTGTAAAGATTGAAACTTTATTATTCGGAGTAGTTCCTTATACGTTTTAT